>NW_017547177.1:6053114-6071275 GCF_001854935.1 Bemisia tabaci
TGCTGGAAGAGTGATAACAGTGGAAAAAGTCGACGAAAATAATTGTTTTTCGATTCCAGGATTTTGGGTTTGAGGCGCTGCTGCGCCCTTGCATGGGCTCCGTTCGGTCTAATATTTGGCACAGAGTCTACCTAAGACTAGTACTTTGAAAATATGAAACATTTAGCAAAATCCAGGTGGGGCCGGAAAAGGCCAAAAACGCAACTCCTCCTTTGATTGGATAATTTGATTTTTTACAAGAGAACGTTTGTGTGTATTCCTTTGAAAATGTTAAGAAATTTGCTTCGTAGAATGCAGGAAATTCACTGAAATTTGCCCGCAAATCTGCACAACCGTTTACGTGTAAAAAATAAAAAAGTCCTGTTTTTCAGGGCCGGATTCACCTACTTGCCGCCCATGGGCCGCCTGTAATTGGCCGCCCCCTTCTCATTCGTTTTGAAACATCAATAAAATCATCATGTGAATGTGCCGGAGGGGTGGGGGTGCATAAGACGCGTTTACTCGTGTTGAACACATTTTTTGCGAGAGCCCTATGTCAACACTACCAGCAAAATTTCACGGAACTGCGCGCGAAAGTTAAGTTCCGTAAACCTATCTCTATGTGGACAAGGTCCTCCATTTATGGGAAATGAACCAAAAAATTATGAAAGAACAAACATAACTGTGGTTTAATATAATTTGAACTTCCGCCGTTGCGCCGGGCTGATCGCACTGTGTTTGGTGCAATGCATGAAGTATTCCTGCAGTCTTGTAGGCGCTATGCGTTCCGCGTTGACCGCTGCTGACCGCACTGTTTTTAACGTAATGCATGAAGTATTCCTACAGTCTTGTAGGCGCTTTGCGTTTCACGTCGAGCGGTGCTGAACGCACTGTCTTTGACGCAATGCGAAATTACTGTACTCTCAGGAAATGAGAGATTTTGTCGCCTTTTCTCGTTTGTATTTTTTTCTGAATCCGATTTGCTGTATACCTTCACTTAAAAAAATCGCAAAATTTGCCACCGTGGCCGCGGCCCATGTGGCCACCCCCTTAATCCGGCCTTGTTAAATTTGTCATTAGCTGATGTGGCTTGGTTCCTCTCTAAAGCGGTCTAATTGTCATCGAGGAGCTCGCTCCGTAATTAGTAATTCTTGCAGTTTTGTGGAGGATAGAAAGCATCTAGTTTACAGGAATTTTTAAGGATGTTCTTAGCAATAGTACAAACATACACTTATGTCGCTCCTAGAACGCAGTTGGAAGCTCTGCAACACCCGAACGCCACTTCTGCCTGTCTAGTCATTGGGCAACTGTCAACGCAACATATCCTCATCGACGCCCTGTCACCATCCTTGCATGGAGCGTCCCTGCTACCCCGCGAGTTCAAAATTACGTGTTTTAAGTTTCCATTTAAAAACTTGTCGTTGAGAAAACAAATATGGCGGCAGAAAATACCCTTTCCGATTTTGCTGTTCAGGCACGGCCAGAGAAGCCAGCAATGTCTCCGCCGCGTGCCATGGCCGCATGCACGACGCACGTGCAGGTGCCCTTATGGCATCTTGACATTTTCAAAGATATTTTCTTTCTGTCTCTTTTTTTTCAAGGAGAGCATGCCAGTACAATCCCCGGGAAGTATTTACTTTTCGAGGGGTAAGCCCAAGAGAGGTCAAATTTGGTCAAATCACACAAGACCTTGAACGTTTTGAAAACAATCAAGCATCGATTAGCACCATGGAACATCACAGTTGCTCATCATTAATCGTGCAAATCCTACGCACGTGCGCGACCTGCGTCTATACCCATCACTTTGTTGGCATCTGAGTCGAAAAATGTATCCTAACATATTGCATTTGATATAAAATTTGTGAAGAGGGTGATCAAATTGGCAACGCTGCCGATGCTAAAAAAAATACTAGAATTGCAAAGTCAGGCCGCATCCTAGGTCTCACTTTTGATTGAGCGATGAAAAATGAGGAGTAAATGAGGGATACAGTATCGGGGTTTCATTTCTCTGGTCTACTTTTTAAACAGAACCGTCCCATATCGTTAAAGCAAAAAAAGACCCGATGGTGGCAGTCACTGGTATGGCAGGAGATTTAAGTTTTCGCTTTATCAAAAACTTCAATGAAAAGACAAAGCCCCGGCTCTCTCTTTTTTATCTAAATAAAGTATTTGAGGAGTAAACAGGGGAAAACGTCGATACGAGGGTCCGGTGACAGCTTTCCAGAAGGGTGTTTCTAACGATGACTCATTGTGAGGCTTCAAAAAACGAACAGACCTATCAAGTAAAAAAACGCTCTGACAAAACGAGGAGATCATGATATCAGCATATTCAATTCACACTGCAAATGGAGCAGTTTTGATGGTATGATCCAGTTCACCGGTGTCGCTGTATATTGGTTACAAGGGGATTCGACCGTCATCAAGATAAGTCCTCCATTTTTCAGCAGAAATATACAGTTTCTGCAGTAGATTCTTGTCATGTTCCGTGAATAGCGTTATTGAATGAGGGGAGATGACATAGACTAAAGGCATGGATTTTATTTCAAGGTAAAACTAGGCATCATTTTGATCCACATCAAAACTCATTTTAATAATTCACATGTCTGCAGTTTCAATTGACTGTATTCTAAAAAGTTGATTCATAGGAAGCATCCATTTGTTCTAATTGTATATGGTCAGTTTTTTGGTTTGGGTATCCGAAAATAAGTTTAAAATGTGCTGCAAAAGTCTCAAATGGATTGAAAACCTCAAAAAACTTTTAAAAAAAAGAAAAAAAAGTGTAAAATGGCATGCAGCTGTGATTCTTATTATCGATACCCTCATTGGACAGCGAAATATTGTTTTTTGCCGCAATTTTTCTCTTACTGTAAATTTAAAATTAAATTAGTGCCATCATAATAAAATTTACTTTCTGAACGTTCTGATAGCTAGAAAAACTCATAATTTATTATTGATCGAAGTAGTGGAAACAGCTAGCAACGAAATGTCTGAATCATTTCGAATGCATGGCGCTGAAAAAGGAATGATCTTTTACATGATTGTCACTAGAATTAAAAAAGTGTGCGAGAACTCACAAAACCCTGTATTGCCCGCGACAGTAGTCAGGGCCGGATTTACTTATTTGCCGCCCATGGGCCGCCTGTATTTTGCCGCCCCCTTCTCATACGTTTTGAAACATCAATAAGAACAATCAAGTGAACGTGCCGGAGGGGGAGGGGTTCATAAGACGTGTTTACTTGTGTAGGACACATTTTTGCGAGATCCCTGTCAACACTATACTAGCAAAAGTTCACGGAACTTGGCGCAAAAGTTAAGTTCCGTAAACCCATCTCTGTGTGGACAAGGCCTTCCATCTATATGAAATGAACGAAAAAATTATGAAAGAACAAATATAAATGTGGTTTAATAAGATTAACTTCCGCCGCCGCGCCGCGCTGACCGCCCTGTGTTAAGCGCAATGCGTGAAGTATTCATGCAGTCTTGTAGGCGCTAATATGTGTTACATGCCAACTGTTACACCGAGGGCTACTCTTTTCCATCTAAAGTCCTCGTCATCATTGCTCTCAGCACCGCGCCGTTCCAGACCAAATTCCGTGTTCGGTTTCTCTCTTAGTCTTAAATGGACTAATGAAAGGTGATATCTATTGTATCACAGAAAGACGACAAAATTAGAAATATACTATCAGGAAATGAGAAATTTTGTCACCTTTCCTAGTTTATAATTTTTTTTCTGATTCCGATTTTTCTTCATAGCTACATTAAAAAAAAAGTGCAAAATTTGCCTCCCCCTAAATTTGCCGCCATGGACGGCGGCCCATGTAGCCACTCCCTAAATCCGGCCCTGACAGTAGTTAGTTCTACATCTTGACATTGCTAAAGTAACTACCGTAGCGGTTACTTCAGCGTTGTATGTGTTCTTGCACACTTTTTTACATCCAGAATGTTAAATCAGCATCGTTTTTATCGGCACATGGATACTGCATCTCTTCGGTGTACCTAAAATTAAGTAATAATAGGCTACTGAATGTTGAGGACCTCCCTCAAAATACCTAGGATTTCAAGAATGTACACATTCTACGAACTAAGAATACTATCGAACATAATAGAAGAGAAAGCACGAAACGAATAAAAGTCGCGCTAAAATCAAAGCCTTCAAAGTAGCCGGGGTGGTAAAATAGGATGTCACGTGGGTTGTTTTCGTGATCTCTTGAGGACGTCCGAATATGTCTCCAGCTTCCCTGAAAGCAAGCCGCCCACCAAAAGAATGGTAACTACATTGAGAGCGGGAAGAAAATTGACGGGTGGGCAACTATTTATGTGTTTTGATCTGAGAAAAGTACCGGGTCGGATTTTTACCAAAGACCTACCTCACTCACATCGATTAGTCTGAGGCAAAGGTGGCTATAAAAGGACTAGAGTTGGACAAATAATCAACCGAAATACTGTCATTGTACGTTTACTGGTAATCAATTCCCGGTAACTTTGTCATTTTATCTCGGTAATTCTACCACAGTCGATGGATAATATTGGCGTTTTTACCGGGGTCCAGTAAAATTACCGAGAAAGTCAATAATGTCACCGAGGTTCCTCGGTGAAATTACCAATTCCACAACTGGTAATTTTACCAAGAAAAAACTGGGATCAAATAGAACTCTGAATTCTTGGTAATTTTACCCTTTTCTTAGTAAATACACGAAGATTTTTTTTCAGTGCATTATTCCTTGGAGTTCTGACAGAATTTCTTGCGCACGGAGGAAAAAAATCATGGCAGTTGTCGAATAATTGTCGTTGAGAAGTTTTCCATTTGAAAAATAAAATATGACAAGAAGACTGCAACGTCGCAAACCGAGATGCCGGGCTTAGAAGTTTCATCGTCGATTTGCATGATCATAGGAGGAGAGGGTGGTCGTTCCTCCAGAGGAGGGGGAATTTTTTTTATTTTTTTGCCTCACCCTTTCAACTGTTGACAAAAGTTTCTGTCACATCAATGTGAATTTTTGCGAACCGCACAATATGCACACATTTTTACTCCAAAGAAGCTTGGTTTTCTTGGATCAGAGCTGATTACTTTCAAACCGGCAGTCGAGACCATCAACTTGTAAAACCTGATATTCTCCACAACGATCACCGCCCTCACTAAATGAGAAGAAATAAGAAGTAAGGGTATCGTAAAATCAACACGGAAAAAATTAAATTGCTGATTTAACAATGAAATTGCTGAAAAAGTGACTGCAATATTTCAACGTAGATTTCACAACACAAAAATGCTACTTTAACCACTATTGTAAGTTAAGTTAACCGCGGGGGCGGTTAAAAAAGTAGCATTTTTGTGTTGTGATATCTACATTGAAATATTGCAGTCACTTTTTTAGAAATTGAATTGTTAAATCAGCAAATTATTTTTTTGTGTATTCACATGTATTTTTTGTTGAGACAACACGTTTCTTTTTACCCTTGTGCGTTCGAGTGCGGATGGGACTTCACAGAGTGTCGGGAGCAATCGCGGGCGGGAGGTCTCACATCTTACCTTACCTTAACCTGTGCCTGTGGCCACCTTTACCTGTGATCCCGCCGCTTCGGACCGTCCAACGGCGGCGGCAGCGTGTCGGTGCCGGCCGTCCCGCGACGCGACGCAAAGTCACCCGCGCCGGCCGGGTCGTATCTCTATCGGGCGACATTCACGTAGATTGGTATGTCCGATGGTCAACCTTTCTCGTTATTGACTCGTCCTCCTGAGTCGCCTGCTGGCTCCCGCAGGACATTCCTTCGCCGCGACCGGTATGGGTAAGGGCTCGTGTTGAGGGAGGTCTTTGGCGGGTCTGCGCCCTTCCTCTCCGCTAGGCCGCTGCCGGTTCACTTTGTCGCAGAGGACATGAGCCACCACCGTTCGTTCAACTGGGGTAATAAATTATGCAAGAAAGTCGTTTCTAAAAATTGCGAGTTTTTCACATCGATGGCCTAAGTCGGAAACGGCACATGGCCAGGGTGATGTTTCCAAATTTCTGCTCCTATCTTATTTTTTCGAAGAGAAACAAGCCAACTAGATAGCTTGAAATATATATCAAGAATATTTTGCTGTCAGATAAGATAAATCGAGGAAGTTTTCAAGAAATTACAATTCCTAACTTTCCAAAGACAAAATAAAGTAGAACGGAAAATCTACAACGTCGCAAACGAAAATACGTGGTTTTCCAATTTGCCAATGAAGATATTCCGCAGGATGAAACTCCTATATTAGCAATATTTTCAAGAAAATTGGAAAAACATCGCAAGAATATTGAGAGAATACCGCAAACCTCAAACAGCTTTTATTTTATCAGTTGTGTGTTCTTCTTGAATAGGTGATATCTGTAATTAATATAGAAATAACAAGGTTTTGTAACATAATCTAGATTGCGTACCTCACAGGAAGCTCTACACTGATTTTTCTGAAATTGAAGCGTTACAAAGACTATGTCTTTCCTTACGAGGCCACTGCATGCCCCTTCTTTTTGCAAAGTATGCGCTCTTATGTGGTGGAATAGTGGTATCAAGCCAACGGTGATGAAGTAGCTGTTGTTTCCGCGTATCCTCCATGTAAAATGCAAGTATTTACAACTCGTATTTTTGTGCGTGTAAGTTGGTAAATTACTTGTTTGGCGTGGTAGATTCCTAGTTCACGCAGTGCAAAGAATCAAAATTCTCGCGAAAACCAACTCGAGGATAGCCTCTTGAGGTAGGACAAATGTGAACGTCAAGCAGATACCAGCAGAGTTTCTACCAGTTCAAAACGTTCGTTGTGGTTTTCAAATGAAGATGTCTAATGGACTCGGTAGTAAAAAAAAAGTATGGAATAATTACAATTGCACGCTACAATTATTCTATGAATTGTAAAATTAAAACATATTTCGTATCGAAGAAAAGGGGTCAAAATAAAAAGTTTTGATAAACTCAATGCTCCAGAGTAAATTCATTTCTCTGTTCGTAGTAAGTAACCGTTTCAAGTGCCGGAAAAAATCGCTCAGGAAAAAAACTAACAAAAAGGACAAGAGCGAAGAAGATGCAGAGACAAAAGTACACGCCAGGTATCGAATCCGTTACAATCGCAAGATCAAAAGGACGCGGTATTGAATTACTCAAGAAAACGAAAAAAAAAAAATCCTCGTACTCAAAACAAGTCTGAAAGGTGAGCATTGTGACAATGGACTCGGAACCTGTCGCTTGATAGTGGCCTCCCTTTGGAGCCCCTCTTCGGGGTGTTTTGGGTCCGAAGTGCGAAAAAAGTGATTAATGAACGGCGAAACAGTCAGAAGCTGACAGAAGTGACAAAAAGTGCGGAATCGAATTACGGGCGCCCTGTGCGGTGACCAGGGGACAAAAGGGACGACGTGGACCGAGTCAGCGAGAGGGTTATTTCAACCCGTCGACGTGGTAACCTGAGCCCTCGGCCCCGCCGTCGAGCCCTCGCCGCGGCCGCTTCGCGCATGCATAATAACGTTGTTTATTTTGTAAGATTAACACTTCATTATACACTCGTGTATCAAATAATTCTCGCGCCGCGGATGGAAATCCGCGTTATGAGCGCTGGGCGTGAGGTCCTCCTTTGTTGTCAAAATAACCGAGAAATTAGTTTTAATTACGACAAACATCACATTCTTTTAAGTTTCTTGGTAATCTTTTGAAAAACCATATTTGGATCAAATTTAGCTAAAAGGAACCAGCCCGAATACAGTGTTTTTAAAATTGTGCAACTTCTTCTTTTCTTTTAAAAATACCTAATATATGTACAGTATTCTTTAAACAATCATTTTACTTTAAAATTATAACAATTTGTTGATGAGAAGAAAACACTATTTGCTATGCTGAGAGATTTTTCATATACGTATGACGAGGCTTCATTTTTACAACACTGTAATCACGCTGGTTCTTTTTTGCTAAAAGCGATCCATTTAAATTTATAGATTTAATTGTGGGTCTCTGTTGTTGTGCAAGGTATTCTATAATGGTAAATTTACCTGGTTATGTTATGACTGTTTTAACATTTTCAGCTCATCTAACTTTTTACGAAAAATTATTTTTAAATTGAAGACATGTGTAATTATTTGAGGCTTGCTTTTGGAAAAACGCAATCGTTGAAAGCAAAGTTTACAAATGAGTTCAAACGTTGGGCAAAAGAAGTCTAGAGCCCGGAGCAGAAAGCTTACCTCAAGAAAAGTCGTGGATGTCGCATTGTAAATCATCATAAATAGGACACTTTTAACGAATCTCTAGTGAAACTCCATAATTTTTAAAACAGACCCTTAAAAGAAATTACAGAAATTACTAATTTTTTGCAGTGAGGAATTGGGCCCTTAGACGGCAGGAGCCCAAGCTGGCAACAGCGGCGCCGAATCGAACTTTTGAAAAACTGGTCGAGCGGCTCGGGCTGTCCTCACCTAGAGTGACACTAGTGGCTAATGGCACATCTGGACATCCAGGGCCAGGGCCCAGCGTGCGTCATTTTACACCCCGAGCATTGTTCTTGGCCCGCTCGAACGGCCATCATTATGCCCGATTGTTTCCCCGCTATCATCGCCGCCATCATATGGGCATATTCTTCCCGATCCCGATCAAACATCAAGCCGAAGCCTCTCCTTTATAAGAAACCGGGATTGTTGACCACTCAGTTGGGGTGTCGTAATTACCCCGCACTTTCCATTCAGCTTTGATACCGTTGCCTCTCGAGAGGGCTCTTCAGAGCTTTTGTAGGTGTTTGCACAGCGGTGCGCTTTTGGCTGTTACCGCTTTGTTTCACGACCGGGATCAAGGTGCTTGCTTCGAGTGCATGTGGGTTGCCCAGTAGCGTAGCGTAGCGTGCTTTGCGATTTATCGATCAATCTGTCATTTAAACTAATGGAAATTGATCGATAAATAAGTTGTTCGCAACGAACAACTAAATGATCGATTCTTTGCCTAAGCTTCAAATGAGGAAAAATCGATTTTCGATCAATTACGCCTCGCCACAGGGGTTGCCGCCGCGGACCTGAGAGCTCGCCGTCGGTTCCACTTTGAAAAGTCGCGATGTGAATTTACTGAATGCTAAGAAATTGATGGGAAAAATTAGCATATCCATGGCTAAAGTGCGGGATCATGTAGTGACTTCATTGCGACGTCTCAAAATTTTAGCTCCTATTTTATTTTTTCAAAGCAAAACAAGTCAACTTTATAGCTCAAAATTTAATAAGAATATTTTGCCAGCAGGAAAGAAAAATCAAGGAAATGTTCAAAAAAAAAAAAAAATACGTTGAGTGATATTTCAAAGAAAACATAAAGTGTGACAGGAAATCTGCAACGTCGCAAACGGAGATACTTGGTTTTGTACTTTCGGACTTGGTTTTGTACTTTCGGCCATCGATACGTAGAGCAGTGTTCAGCGAAGACGAACAAATAAGATTTCGGGTTATAAAAGATCCGCTGATTGAAAATATTCGGAGATGTTGAAACCAATTTTCACAAAGAATTTTTTTTTTCTTACCAATTAATATCGTACTTAAAGATCAAAGAGTTTAGAGACCTTTAAACTCCCACCAAAATTTAATTTTCAAGTCAAGAATGAGCAAGTTAATACAGAGACGAAAAATTGACTGCTGAGACTCGAACGACCCTCACCAAGAAATGAAATCTTCAACAGCTAAAAACATTTTGTTTTTCTTGTTTTGCATTCCTCCTTGCAAGTGGAGCAAACTCTAATTCCAACACTGGAAAAAAAAAAACACATTGGATCTAGAGTCCAGACTCTTGAAAGCATTGACAAGAAAAAATACTCTTGATTCAATCAGATTTTTGCTTAGATCAAAAGGAAATCCGCACAAATTAAGAGGCTTGGCTCTTGGTTTAAGCAAAAATCCGATTGAATCAAGGGTATTTTTTCTTGTCAATGTTTTAAAGAGTCTGGACTCTAGATCCAATGTGTTTTTTTCCAGTGTATGCGAAACCCGCTAATGTCCATTTTTAGATCCAATGTGTTTTTTTCCAGTGAACGAGAAAAAAAGTCTTTCTACTTTCCTCCGAGTATTTTTTTTTTTTTTTTTTTTTTTTTCGTGGGTGCTACAATACTCGACATGCGTTGTTTCAAGCGAGATGGGTTTAATAAGCTAAAATTTTCAAGTTGGAAGGGTTAGCGACTCCACGCGCAGCGGTAGCGGCGCGGACGTGGCGTCCCATTCAACGCAGAACGCACTTCCGGCTCTCCGGAAGACTCCACCCGTATCCGGACAAAAACGTGTACAGCCCCTCAATAGTATCCTGACAATTATCGAACCACTGTTGTCCAAGACACGCTTATATGTACTCACGTTTAGCACGGATGACAAGTCACCGGCAGCGTACATTTTTGACGGATCGATAGAGCCAATCAACCCTTCTGCGTGGAGATCAATGGATTTTTTCTGACGGGGAGACTTTGCATTTAGAAACGCTTTGCTTTTTTTTAAATTTAGAAACGTAATTTTTAAGGCCTCTGATTGATCGAATGTCAATTTTTTTTACAGAATATTGACGAAAATTTGATGAAAATTTGATAAAAATTAACATCATTTTGATGTTTAGCAGCGGTAACGAAATTATGGCATTGTCGGCCGTGACGGCCTTTTATACCTGTACTTTTTAATTGAAATTAAATTAAAGAGCCTCCCAAAATTTGGCCCCTTTTTAGGTATTCGATTCGACCATCGGACCAAGGTTTAAATGGAAGCTTATAGTAACAGAAAACTCAGGAAAAAATTTCAAGATGAGTATAGGAACCGTTTTCGAGTTACGGGGGGGCAAAGGGGTCGCAATCTGGCCTAATTTTTTGCTGTTTTCTTGTAGAATTGATGTATCGGCGGGGTTCTTATCGTTGTTTACGCATGTGTNCCTCTTTTTTGGGAGGCTCTTTATTAATTAATTACATTTTTTATTTTTTCGATGAACTATTAATCACCTCAAAAACGGGAAATTCATCGCAATCTCTCTTCCTGCGTCTCAAAAGAATTAGTTCATAACTCGCAGGATTGATACTATAGGATTTTTTGGTGAAATCTCTATTTGATGAAATACAATTTCTGATGGGTCTAAATAGTTGATATTGATCTAAAATTCGGGGAAATAATGGTGTTTTGCGGATAATGTTCCAAAATTTTCGCTTTTGGGAAGGTCTCCTAACCCCGAGGGATCTATGCAAGGAGTAAAAAACGAAAGGAAGGCAAGTAATCCGAGGAAAGGCAGATGAAACGCACGACAAATCGGATAGGGAATATGATTATTTCAACAATAGTTGACAACACTCGGTACCGAAAGAGCGGAAGTAATGATTTGCTTGAGAGTGGATGTATCATTCAAGTAACAAACCCGTGCCCCGTCGTTGTCTCTTGTCGTCCATTCTTTTTTCACACCCACAATGCGACTTAGGCTGAACTTCTCTTTCATGCAAATACAGATTTGGACGTACTTCTGCTAAACGGAAATATGTGTTTTATGTCGTAAACTCTGCTATGTATATATTCTTATGGGTCTCAGGGCTCATGTCTTAATGCACATAGTTCCGTTTGGCAGAAATACGCCCATTTAAGGGATGCATCGTGTAAGTTGTTATTCTCAAGTGGGGCAACTCAGATAACTGATTTAAATATAGGTCAATGAAGGAACCCGTATTTTCTGGAGAACATTTGTACAAATACTATGACTTATACCATGGTATTCTCGCTTCCATTTACAAATAGGGGAATTACCTTACCGTTTCGTGAGTTCTAGCACGAGCTCTCGGATCGTAATTTAAATTGGACGACCGTTTGTAGAGGGGAGTTACTATTTCTGTTTTATCGACGAAAGCACGTATCTTTGTAGAGAGTCTAATGACGCAGGCATTGTTTCTGAAATGAGCCAGAAGTAAAATCTCCCGATTGGAAAATATTATAGTCCGATTAGGATGGAGGGGTCTAAGACGCACGTCGTCGTCGCTCCTCTGACGTAAGTGCATATCTCTATTTCTACGTGAGCTACGGAGAGCATAGAGTAATGCGGAGCTTATAAGGCTCATGTGGAAATTGAGTTACGCCCCTTACGCACTGGAAAAAAACACACTGGATCTAGAGTCCAGACTCTTGAAAACATTGACAAGAAAAAATACTCTTGATTCAATCGGATTTTTGCTTGAATCAGAACGAAACCCGCTTAAATTAAGAGGCTTGGTTCTTGACTTAAGCTAGATTCTGATTGAGTCAAGAATACCTTTTCTTGTCGATATTTTTAAGAATCTGGACTCTAGATCCAATGTGTTTTTTTTTTTTTTTTTTTTTTTTTTTTTTTTTTTCCAGTGCGTCAAAGGAGCGACTATGTGAAGTTAGATAGTTAGGAAATTGGTCATCTGCATATGAAAGTTAGGATGTTATAGAAGTAATCGTATAGTCTAACAACACTACAGTTCAAGAAAAGTTTCAATTCATGCACTGAGAGGAAAAAAAAAAAAAAAACTCCGATCGTGGTAGCCGTACCTACAAGCTAAATAGACATACCGTCCGCGTTCCGGGCTCTCAGGCCGAAAGTTCCGGGCGAGCAACCAAAGCTACGGCTCCAGGACCCGGAACTTTCAGCCTTTAAGCCCGGAACGGACGGTATGCCTATAGCCCGTAGCTATTATGCAATGTGGAGATCTACAAAGTCACCCTCCGCAATGAGGAGAGGTGGCCATGCTGAAAGTGACACCGTTGCAAAGGCGCGAGCTTCACTTCATGAAACCTGCCGCGAGGTGACCTCGCGACGAGCAATCAAAAGGCGATCATCCGGGGCTGCCGATCGCGGCCGCAAGAACAAAGGCCGGACGGCCGCAACGCAACGTCTAGATTAACGAGTGGAGAAACAAACAAAAAACCACCGGCAAAAAAGCAAACAAACGGAGCGACGGGAGCAGGGACGCGCCAGGGCCCGATCCTGGATCCCAGATGCTCGACTCGTCATGTCGCAGGTCCCCGCTAATCCTCTCGACAGACACTTGGAATCCAATCCGATCGGGACACATCCACAATTGAGCCGAGGTGCCGAGTGATTGTTGTTTCGCCCCGTGTTGCCGCTGCGCCCTTGGCTGGATCCAGAAAACACCCTGAGGTTTCCTGGAGTAATATTTTATTCCAGAATTTTGACCTATCTCAAAAAATGAAGTTCGAAAATTCAATACTTGATTTGCGCCATCATCATCTTAAGACGTGCACTGGAAAAAAAAACCACATTGGATCTAGAGTCCAGACTCTTGAAAACATTAACAAGAAAAAGGACTCTTGATTCAATCAGATTTAAGTTTAAATCAAGAACCAAGCCCCTTAATTTGAGCGGATTTCCTTTTGATCTAAATTTAAATCTAATTGAATTAAGAGTCCACTTTCTTGTCAATGTTTTCAAGAGTCTGGACTCTAGATCCAATGTGTTTTTTTTTTTCCAGTGTGGATATTTCAACATTTTTACAATGCCCCAATCCTGAAGTCAATTGAATATGCGAAACCCGCTAATGTCCATTTTTCTAGTCTTCGGTTTTTTTGAGTTGATAATACCTTTCGGATTTGGATGCAAACACGAAAGTGGCGTAAATACTCGTCTCCGGGTTACCTTAATCCCAAAACGAGTCCTCTCATCATTTTTATGGTTGTATCAACTCTTTAAAAGTATTATCAACTCAAAAAAAACTGAAGACTGGAAAAATGGACATTAGCGGGTTTCGCACGTCCCAATTCAATTCAGTTCTTTGCATCTTCACTTTTCGTGCCGCCAAAATATTTTTAAAAAAAATTAATTTCCCTTCAGCAGCTGAAAATAGATCATCAGAGCCCTTCTGTAAGCTATTCAATGGGGTCAGTGCAAGCGCCATATTAGCTCAAACTAGAAATTGAAATTGTGAGTTGTTTCTCCATTGAATCTCTGGCACTACTAAAATAAATGGCAAGACTCTTGCCCCAAAGACACAGGTGGTCAGGCGTTTTTTACTTAAAGGGCACGTTTTCTTGACGTAAACTTGAAATCGTCGCAACAGGTTCAAAAACCTCAGGTACACTTCCAGTAAACTTGGTTTTTGAGGCGGGCCTCCCTCAAAATCGCAGGTGACGAACGAGCTGGCACCACTGACCGTTAACAATCAAGTCGAAATCACAGCTGGAGATAGCACTGGCCGGCCGGCCGGCGTAGAACTTGTTACCAGCTTAAGTCTCTGATCGGAAATTCATAGCCTGGTCGTGTTTATGTTTCCCCAATTACTGATTTGAATCCGCAAACACGAAACAACTCGGATTTGAATTCGTAAATGAGCTTTGTATTTTAATGCCGTTGTCGAAATGAGTACTGTCCGGGCCACATTGGTCACTGTGGCCTGTCCTCGGACAGTGGTTTGACTTGAACTCTGGCTCATCTCCTGACACATGTGGTTCAGGTTTCAATTGTGAGTTTGGATTTTTTTATAACAAGTCCCTCACCCTTTTCTGTGGAATCACATTTAAACTTGAAAACATTGTAATGAATAATATGGTCTAAGTGTCTAAGTGTCTAAGTTTGAGACTGATGATCCCTATCCAAAAGCTCAATTTTCTGAAAGAAATGATTCCCGAAATGCAAATTCTTTCTATCAGCTTCTAGATAAGGTGCACTCGT
The DNA here is from genome assembly GCF_001854935.1 of Bemisia tabaci. NCBI lineage: Eukaryota > Metazoa > Arthropoda > Insecta > Hemiptera > Aleyrodidae > Bemisia > Bemisia tabaci. The sequence goes on from NW_017547177.1 coordinate 6,067,719, forward strand.
TTTTCATATTCTAAATTTTAAAATCTAAACTTCACCAAACCAACCAATCGTGTCAGTGTCAAATCGCACACAGAGTAAAATTTTGTGCGCTTTAAATGATAGATTTACTCGAAGTTTTTATACACCCATGATACATTTATTTATACGGTATGTTCTAAAAAAATCTGCAAAGTCTTGTTGGACTTCACACACGTAAATTTTGAGAAGTAGTCGTAGATTTGCTCAAGGGTGAATATGACTCACGTAGTTTCAATTAAGTTATTATTCTATATGTAACAGTTAAATGCAGGTTTTTACGTCTAATAATGTGATTAAAATATCTGCTAGAGACCTTTCCTTAGAATAATCAGTTTCTGACAACTAACATACCAGCGAGACCGACATACCAAATAGTTGGAGAAAACGTGGTCTTTTTTTCTTACCCGGCGTTTAAGTCTCCAACGATTTACAACGCGTATACGTGTATCTCTTTATCTTGTTAGAAATTTTTAAAAAATGCAAAAACTGTCAGATTAGATGAAAGAGGACGAATTTGCTTCCATCCCGTAAGAGTCCACGCGAGGCGCACACTGTGCCCTCATTCTCCAAAAACGATAGACCGGCCTATTTTCGCGCGTACCGTTCTCCTCCTGAGCGCGGCAGGACTTCCGCGATATTCTGGCGCACCCCGTAGCGTCACAAAGTTTCGCTTAGCAGGCGCATTCTCCACTTCCTCAGGTAACCGCGTAATCGCAAAACTGGAAGACAATGGGGGTCTGATGACAGCAGGCGGGGGGTTCGGCGGCAGCGGGTCGCGGATTTCGGTTTTGGCGCACGTGCGCTCGTGCCGGTGGTGCCCCGTGCCCCCCCCCCCCCCCCCCCCCCNCGAAGAAATCCGCCGGGACCTGATTTGCATAAACCCGGATTCCAGGAAGGATCGGCTCTCGGCGATTGTTCTCCGGGAGAATCCGCTGCGTAAGGAGACGGCAGATTAGCCGTGCTCTAATTTACTCCTTGTAAAATTACACGTTCGGGAAGCGGGAGGGGGCGGGGAGGTGATTGTCATTCTCTGGCTTTGGATTACTCTATCAGGATGGTTCAGGTGTGTTTTGTGCGATAGGTCAGTATAATTCCATCGTAGTTTGACTTGTATGAGCATTAGATAGCACTGGAAAAAAAAAAAAAACACATTGGATCTAGAGTCCAGACTCTTGAAAACATTGACAAGAAAAAGGACTCTTGAATTGAAGGATTGAAAGGAGGAGGATCCTTGAAGGATTTTTTCTTGAATCAAAAGGACGTCCGCTCAAATTAAGAGGCTTGGTTCTTGATTTAAGCTTAAATCTGATTGAATCTCTATAATTTCAAGAGTATTTTTTCTTGTCGATGTTTTTAAGAGTCTGGACTCCAGATCCAATGTATTTTTTTTCCAGGGAGGGAAACGACGGACGCGCTAAATCAGCACGAAATAAGGTGGTAAAAAAGTACTGCGCCCACACCATTTTGTGGGGAACACAAGGCCAAAAAGATAAAAAATTACAATTCAAGTCAAAAATTTAGCAAAACATATTAAGGTTCAAAAGTTTTGACTTTAAATAAAAGTTGTGAACTATTTGGACTTGGTTTCCCCTCAAAATAGTGAGGACCCAGCGCTATTTTAGCACCTTTTTCATACAGTTCGGGCCACGTTTATAATTTTTTTTTCCCCCCACGTCTAAATCAGTACGGTAATTTCATTACTGGAACTTCTCCTAGTATCCTTACTTTTACGTTTTGTCATGATGAAGTATTTTCATTATGAGCTAAATTTGAGGGACTTCATGGAAACGAGTAGAAAATATGTGATAAATCCTGCACCTCTTCAAGTGATCAAATACTTTACGTCAACGCTGGACGAGTTTGCACGATAGCCTCCGTTGTTTATTTTTCGGTAAACAGAGGTGTTTACTTCCAACGGGGCCAAAATGAGGCCGCTATGTCGGTTATTTCTATAGAAGACAAATATTTTCTAAAATACCACGTTAGGGGAAAAAAGGACAAAAAGTGACAAATCGACAACTATATTATCACACAAAGGCCAATCGTGCGAGAGAATAGGCACCCTTAACGTCTTCAGCGTAGCCAAGTTAGCTAGAATAATATACTGAGTGCATTTTATCGGTCGCTCTTTATAGTTATTCTTTTCCGTTAATTATTGTGCAGATTGCCTCAAGCGAAAAAATTGATCCATGAGCTTCTTTGGTTGGCGGTTTGGTTGGGAAAGTAAACTTTCTAAAAATATTCACGATGAATTATTTTCAGCAAAATAAACTGTATGAGCAACAATGAAACTCGTAGGAATCAAACGCAATCGAGGAGATAAATTGAAGAAAGAGACTTAGTCATAAAGGAGCCAATAATAATTGAGATATTAAAACCATTATGTTTTAATTAATCAAAACTGGTCGTACAAAATCACCTAAATAAAACGATCCAAAATTGTCGGCCTGGATATTGCATCAAAAAGTTGCTAAGAAGTGATCCTTTAACTTATCCAATTTTTTTATATTTTTGCTTTTCAGAGAACACTCTATCATGATTTCAAGCGATGAAACAGATTTTTCCTCTAGTTCTTTTTTTTTAAATATGTTTTCATTTCTTTTAAACAAAAAGACGATTCTATCATCTTAAGGTGGTAAGCTATGATGGTCCCAAAGGACTGAATGTAGTCTAATAATATTGCTCAGTATTTGGTGTTACGGGTCAATAATTGTTAAATCTCCGGTAGCCATATACATACATATAACCAGAATTGCTGAGTATATCAATACCTGTTTCCACTATTCTTCAAGATTTGAAAACAGACCTAACAGAGGCTCACTACAGTAGCGTATCGCATTCCTTGAAATCGAACAGTGCTGACGCACTCCGTTTTTCCCAACGATCTAGAAACTATAGATAGGGGGTTCCTATGCTACGCCAACAGTGAAACTCGTAACACACCAGGAGCAACAATTATTAGGTTAGGACGAAGATAGTCGGTTTCTATGGCTTCTTATGGGACTGTTGCTAAATGCATCAAATTTAGAACCAACTATTTGAAAATCTGTGTCCAGTTATGGAACCTAGCCATTTATCAAGTGCATTTACGATGAAAATTTCAACGCTAAATCATTTATTCTAAAAACTCCCGTTAGATTCCATGTATTTGAGGTTATGACGAATATAGCAATCAGCCGTTTCCACTACCCGCCCGCCTATCGAACGACCGCTCCATGTGTGTTACGTTTTTTCGTAGGCCACCACCAATCTATAGTTTCTATATCTTTGTTTTATATCTTATCTATTGTGAAGTAGTTCCTATATTAGTCCTTATTATAGTTTCTATATCGTTGGTTTTTCCCGTTGAACTTTTGGGCGCGCAAAATCCCACTCAGTTGTTCTCGCGAATGCATATTCTAAATTTGGCACTACGGACCCAAAACGCGCGTGAAGACGCAGCCGCGCATCGCGTGCTCGAAAAATCGAAGACTCGTCATCAGAAAAAACCAGACCGAATTCAAGTCCCCAATCGAACACTCAATCACCCCCCGGAACCG
>NW_017547177.1:6071285-6160681 GCF_001854935.1 Bemisia tabaci
ACCCCCCCCCCTCCCCCTCCCCCTCCGACGCTAACAACGATTATGATTAAACATTCCGTCGCGACACAACGACGACACTCTCTTGCCAAAACACACAGCACCCCACCGACGCTGCCATTCCGGGGAAATTTCGCACTCCGAACCCGACACACCTGCTTCCTCGACGGGGAAGAGGCAACAGCGCTGACACTGACAAATGAGTGTCGCACAATTACGGTACGTCTTCATCTCTTTTTAGATTTTTTTTTTTTTTTTCGAAATCATTTTCCGTGATTAATCACAGTTCACAAATCGAGTGTAAATAACCACCCCGATAAACAAAAACAGTCCCCTTGTTGACTGGGCCTATCCCCGCGCGCCGAGATCCTCGGCCGATAGCCGGGGCGCAGTTATGGTTTCATAAACGCACCGATTAAACCCCGTATCGATGGCTATCGGTACTCGCTGCTAATCGAAGTATACCCCGGAGCGACTTTATAAATGAGTATGACGTGTGTTTTTTCAAGTGCCCCGTTTCGTCATGGTTTCTCCTATTCTTCCCGATCGGGTCTCTATTAGTTCCGTTGAAAAAACGCGCGCTCATAAGCGACGCTGAAAAATGATCGGGATTTTTTTTAGAAAAAGGCGAGGTGCTGCTTTTCGATAGTCGGCTCGCGTAAAGCGATGAATTTATTCGAGAGGGCGATTTGGAGTTGTTTCCGTTGAGTGTGTTGCCGTTGATTGTAGCAGTGATGCTATCGGCAAATCGTGACTGATTAATTGAAAGAACGGCACGGGAGGTCGCCGTTTCTCCTGATTAAAAGTCCCTTGCTTCGATGATTTTTAGGGAGAATGAGCTGTCGTGTGCAAACAAACGTGTGAAGCGCGCCGTTTTTTCCGGTTAAAGAACCCCGCGGAAATAATTGTCGGCAAAGAAAAATTATTATCAGACTTCATGACTTTTGAGATTAATTACAATTGCTGCTTGTACACTAGAATGTCATTCATTTAGAATTGAATTAAAATTAAAATTTAAATTTCTAGTTCAGCCATGAAAACTCGTCCAGTTTTCATTTGAAAATCAACGATTAAAGGATGTGAAAATTGCATGGTTAACTCAGACGACTGGGTCCGTTTGTTTATTTTTTTTTTAAAAAAAATTAACAAGAAAAAAACTACAGATATCTGTGTGCTATATTGCTTGCAATATGGCTTTAAAACGGCAGAAATGAAATGAAATTGTGGCAACTTTTTTTCTTGATGGAGTCGTACGAATTTCATGAGAGGAAGTGCAATAAAGTTTAAACATTCATATGATGCTTTCTCCTAATCGTCCTGTCCAAACATTGATGTGAGTCATATAAAATAACCAAAAGAAAGGAGAGATGATCTCATTTCAACTTAGATTATTTGAAAATGTCTCAAAAATTGGAACCTAAGTGCAAAAGCCAGTAAGTAATTTTATGGCATACGATAATTTTAGAGCATTATTGCTGCATGACTCTTGATTCTCATGCTGATTTCAATGATTAGATGCGCAGTGCATCACAGAGTAAAAATTCCTAGATTTGCAAAAAGAGAGAGAACGCAAAAAATGAAACTGAAGGAGTATTTTACTAGTAACGGTTTAATAAAATGTTTCAACGTTTGATAATGCGATTAAAATATATACTAGATACCTTTAATTAGAATAAAATAAGTCTCTGACAACTGACATTTTAGCGAGACCGGCGTATGACTCGTTGAAAGGCAAAGAAATAAGCAGGGAAAATGTGGTCTCTTTTTCTTACGTAGCGTTTAAGTCTCCGAAGATTTGCACATTGCGCGTATACCTTGATCTCTTCATCTCGGCAGTGATATTCAAATAACTTGCAAAAACTGTCAAATCAGATGAAGAAGATGGATTGGCTACATGCAACGGGTTGAAAACTAGCGAAATTGAAATTCAATTTTCGCGAATAAATCAGGACAGGTTATTTAAGCAACATTCTTGTTGCCAAGTGTGTTCATTGCACTGGCGTGACGAGAAGGAGGATGCTCACTGAAATTCTACTGCATGAAATTTTCTTCAAGGTATATTATGGAAACAATGAGTATATGTAGACTGATTGTCATGATCTCCACCCTGAATTTATTCCGTCATGTTTTTCTTCGCTTAAACATTTGGTATACTTTTAAGCTGGGGAGTGATTACGTTTACAATAATGATGATTGAGAAATCATCAAAGCTATTTTGTACACATTATGATGAAATCAATTGCGATGGAGGTATATGTAGCCAGAAATGTTAAAATTGTACAATTTTTATGGAAACATGAATTTAAGCGTTGCAAGCTATAATAAGGAAATGATCTGGAAACGACGTCTTCAAAGAGCAGTGTCCTGAAACCTTTGTGCTCATGGTTTCGCATCCATCAAAACTCCCTGTGGCGATCTCTGAAAAGAAAAAACGAGGATATTTTCAAAAAATACTTTTCTATGGAGGACATTTACCTTGAAATTCTTAGCTATTGAGACCAGTTGGTCGAAATTTTTTTTCTATTGTAAAGAGAAATTAAGGGCCACACTGCTGGATGCAAAAATTGAAGAGCAACCTTAGGTCCAGGGGCGAGGCTTGAATGATCGATAATCGATATTTCCCCACTCGAATGGAGAATTTGCATGCAATTTTATTGTTTCATCTGAAAGTGCTTAAAGAGCTGATTTCACAGTATTTTTTATAATTTTTTTCTGATATGGGAAATAGTATAAAAACAGATTTAAAAGTGAGAAAATGCACCGCCTAGTGAAACGCATGTATTTTAGCAGATTAGATCATTTCGTCATATCTTCCTCAATAGTCGTTCAATTCATGAACCAAGGGTATCCTCTGTTCAGTTCACTCGGTAGTTTCCACTTAAACGTGAAATTCATCATATTTCAGACACCTGCAAATTCTCTATTTGTAGTACAGAATCGACTGTTAAAGTTTTCATTGCGAATGCCCTGTCTATCGATCCTTTGCCATAGGTTTAAATGGACTGCATTTTGCAATTTGGAACTATAAATTCTGGCTCTTCTGGAAAAACACTTATGTGCATTGGGAAACCAATGGCACATACGTTGTTTTAAACCGGGCTAGAATTTATAGTTCCAAATTGCAAAATGTAGTCCAAATGGCAGATCAATCGATGTATCTCGAAGCGCGCCACGACACTGTTCGGGCCTCTGCTTAGGGAATGAGGGAATTTTCTCTCTCGTAAAAAGTAAGGTGTAATTTTATTCCGCAGGTACCACGGAATCGCAGCCGAAAAAAGTAAACCCCAGCAGAGGGCAACGCCGGATCGTAAAGCTTTTTATGTCCGCCTCACGTGCGTCCCCGGGGCAAATCTGTAATTCAAATTTTCACTTAAGTTTACAACTTCACTTTATGACTTAATTGTCTCGTCTCTCTACTTTGCAGCGCACGAATATGCCAACAGACGCTCTCAGACTTGTTTGCTTTTCAGGCCCTACAGTCGCCCCCCCCCTCCCCCCTCCCCCTCAACGGTCGAATTCGACTGCGACGAGCAAATACACTTTTACTGGTTTTCGCCTCCAGAATGCCTACTTTTATGCCAGCGGCGTGGCGTGCTGTGCGATATATCGATTGATCTGCGATTTAAACCTATGGAAAAAGATCGATTGTTAAGGTGTTCGCAACGAACACCTTAACAATCGATTCTTTCTACAGTTTCAAATGGAGATATATCGATAATCAACCGTTCACGCCTCATCACTGTTTTATGCGAGAAAGAACCAGTGTTTGCGAACGGACGGGTAACGAGCCTAACTCACCCGAACCATCATTAACTCGCGACCCCTTCACGTAATGCTGATACGCAGGGTGCATGGCTCAGGAATCGATATGACTTAGGCGGCTTTGGGTATGAACGTGCGATTTAGCAACATTAAAACGAAGCTTCGACTCTATTTGATAGGAAAATAGTTGCAGAGGCTTCTTATATTCCTGGTAGTTCGGAAATTAATGGCAGCTTTTAACCGCTATCTATTTCTAAGTAGCTGCCTCCGGTTCCTACTGTTTGGAAAGCCACCCGAAAGTCCGGTTGGAGATAATGTGAGGCCGTAAATGTTTTGGACATTTCACCGGTTTTATTTTGACCCGACGCCGAGGTAAGACTCCAGCCGGGCGAGCGGAAGGAGTACGTGGCCAATGACCTCCGTCGTATGAGTGCCCAATTATTTATCCATTAATTTGTTTTCTTTATTGCGAACGCAAATAAAGTGTTTTCTGCTCATTCGATAGGGTTGAGGTCACTGATTGCTTTCAAAATTTAAAAAGTGGAATAACTTACCAAAATCATTTCACTGGAAAATTAAATTTATAACGTAAAGAGGTGAGTTCCAAAGTGTGTTTGAATTGAGATGCGGAATTTTTTTCTCACTCGTACAAAGTGTCGGGTGATAAAAAATTGATATTTTCCCCCAGAATATTCGTTTACGTTGCTGAAAGCAAACACTGAAACATGTTCACATTTCAATCAGAGAAAATAAAAAATCAATAAATAAAATTTTAAAGAAATACTGATGTGTCGCGCAGTATTTTTCCTGACCTACTTTTTTTAAATTAATGAGAAAAAATACACTATTTATTAGTACGCAGATTTTACATCCCTTAGACAGACACCTTCGTTCGCGAATTGCCGTCGAGGTCTTTTTCGCTGATCGAGTACGGAATCAAAAACTTCGCTTAACTATTCAAAAGCAGCATGTTACTACCCTTACTTCTCACGCAGACTAAGTTCCTTTCATTCATCATCAAAAATCTACCGGTTAAAAGTTCACTCATCATACTGTGTATTCAGCGAATCAGTGCTCCACTTACCGAATAAAATATTTTGCACGGACAATGTGCGTATATTTTCTTCCAACGATCGGTCCGTTATTTACCTTTGAAACCACGCCGTTGAGATTGCTTTACCTGGATCATGCTATATAGGAGCATAACGCAATTTACGTTTCGGATTCTTTGCGATTTATTTGCGCCGAAGGCTGTGGCTCAATTTTTGCAGTGAAATAACGTATACTCAGAAACAATGAGATACGGACCGAAGGTGCACCGTAATTTTGAGACGAAGGTGTAATTCAGAAGCCGCGTGAAGGGAAGGCACATGCACGTAGATGGTTCTGCCCATTGTTTCAGACGTCTGACGCATGAGGCCGAACCACTGGTCTGACATTCTGCCGAGCCAAGCAAAAACACTCACAAAGTTTTGAATGTTGCCAAATTTTATTTAATAAAATATACATTTCCCAGGAAACTTTTGTTCAGTTTTCCTTCAATTTTCCCAAGAATTTTATTTGCAATTTAATCTAAGGTATATGACGATTTTGTAGGAAAATATTTATTATTTTCTTCATGAATAAATATTTCTCCAGGGAACATTTTGCAACGTCTAAATGTTCATGTGACGTTTTTCTTGGCTGCAAAAGAATTGTTGTTGTTACATTTTATTGACGGGTTATTTATTACCTACCGGTCGCCCCTCCCCCATCACCCAATCACGTGCGCATATTTTGAGTGCCCAGACATACACATTCTACTATGTTACCCATGCCCAAGTCAGCCTACTTCCTCAAGTGCCAAATTTTACACATCTATTCTGTGCGGAAGAAAACATTTGTTGAGCAAAAATCATACTATGAAGTGACAATGGGAAAAATCACCAAGGAAAATCGGCTGATCAGGTTTCGGAAAATATTTTGCAGTGACAGATGGTTAAAGGACGAAGTGCACACAAAATGTGATGAATTAGTGTTGAATTATTAGGTTGAAACTAAGAGGAACAAAACTCCAACAAAATCTGTTTTTATTAAACATTTAGCGGTGCATTTATTGGAAGTGTAAGTTGGCAATCACAATGTGGTTTAATAATAACTTTAACCTCCTCCGCGGCGCTGCGGCGCCGCGCTGACCGCGCTGTGTTTGACGCAACGCGTGAAGTATTCCTACAGTCTTGTAGGCGCTATGCATTTCACGCCGACCGCCCCTGAACGCATTCTGTGTTCGACGCAATGCGTGAAGTGTTCATGAAGTCTGGTAGGCGCTATGCGTTTCACGTCAACCGCTGCGCAGCTGACCGCACTGTATTTGACGCAATGCGTGAAGTATTCAAGCAGTCTTGCAGGTGCTGATATGTGCCACATGCCAACCGCCGCGCCGCGCTGAGGACTTCTCCTTTTCATCTCAAATCCCCATCATTATTGCTCTCTGCGCCGCGTCACTCCATGCCAAATTGCGTGTTTTCTTGTGTCACCGAAAACCGAAAGACGCTTTTCTCGTTTGTAATTTAATTTCTGAATCCGCTTTTCTTTAAACCTATATTTAAAAAAATTGCAAAATTTGCCGCTACCTAAATTTGTCGCCATGGGCCGTGGCCCATGTGGCCACCCCCTTAATCCGGCCCTGGGAATTAGACCTTCCCGGAAAATTGTTTGTCAAAAGTGGGGTTTGGCGGTATTTTGAGGTCTATTTCAGCATTCATCTGAAATGTTAAAAGTCAATTGTTTAAGTTATTATTCACGCAAAAATAATATCAAAATTGCACTTTATTTAAACCAGTCATGCATGCTTATCTCTGGGTTTTTTTTTTTTGGGGGGGGGGGGGGGCTGTNGGCTGTCCCGTTCCTCTGCTCTCTGAAACGTTCATCAACGGACAGCAGTCAGCTGCTAGCCTTGCCAATATTCCCTGAACAGAATATGAAATGTAACCGATAAGTTTTAACTGGATTCCTTTTTTTTAGAATTAATTGTGAATACCAAGAAACTATTTTTTTTCTTTTTCAGTATCAACTTGCATACATAATATGCATCGACAGTAAAATGACGAAACGGTAACTCTAAAAAAAAAAAAAAAAAAAAAAAAAAAAAAAAAAAAAAAAAGAAAAAAAAAATAATTTTAAGGGTACAGAACTGAGCACCCTCATTAAGCGACAGATGAGTCTCCTCGGAATTATATATCAGAAATATAACTCTAATTTGACATCATTGTGCACATGCAGACACAGCAGTCACTTCATTAATGACCCGAGTTGATAAAATTCCATCTGCCTTTGTTTCAGTTCCTCCTCTCTCTGTCTGTCATTTTATTTGTTTTGCCTACCCCCGACTCCTCATTTTATTGCACTTTTTGCTCATTTTCGTCGCGCGCATTTTTCGTGAACTTGCGACAGTCTTTATCTACCTCTCGCCGACAACGTGCAACACAGCTGAGGTGCATTTAAATGACATTTAATGCAAGCAGTTGTTTCGAAGCCCCCTCCTCCCGTTCGACGTTGCAATGATCATTACTGATGCACCCCAAACTTTGTGCCGATGTAATTAGATCCTGGAACCAGATTTAATTCCGTTCTCCTCCAAATTGTGCTGCAAAGTAGACGTATTCCAGCTCCGATCGCAGTCCCTCTGATGCGCCGTTGCTTTGAATCAGTCTAACTAAATGATAATTTTTTGTTTGTTTGCTTTTGTTCTATTGTTTTCTTTTCGAGAATCGAGCTTATTCCAGGATCATATTACCAGCAATTGTATCTAGGGGGAAAAGTGAAACTTCATGTGCTAATTAAAGAGGAAACGGTAACTGATAAACGTAATGGGATTTTAAAAGCGAATCAAGGTATACATAGATACAACTTAGAGTTTATAGTCAAAATTTGGCGTGTTATTGGCCGAATATTTTTTAGCATCCGATATGGAGGGAAATTCCAGTCTTACTTTTTGTTGCGATTTTCTATGCAATATAACTTAGGCTATGTGGACGGGAATTAATGTCCGATGAAAAAATATAGCTACAGCGCAAAACACGAGAAGATGTTTTTTTAAGGTCGTAAAACCAGCAGGAAAGAGCCTATGTACCCTAGCATGTTAAAGAATCAAGAATATTGTGAAAAACGGTGGGTACGTGTTGAAATACATTACTGAAGAAGCTTCGTGGCAAATGACCCATGACGGGTAAGAATTTCAGCCCTGCTGCCATTTTGTGCAAATGTTAAAAAACTCCGGGTTTTCTTTTAGTGTGATTAAATATCTCCTCAGATTTTGTTTCTTCTTCATGCAGATAAAGTTTTCATGGATCCTTATTTTTAATATGATAAATTCAGCAAAATAAGCAGATTGTGGACCTCATAATCTGCATTAATAACCAAAACACACATCGAATGCGTGCTTAGTGTGGCTACTATACACTTGGTTAGTTACATAAACCGCATGCTCAATATTCAGTATAGCCCGAACTATTTTGTTTATCCAATAAAAATTTTGATTAATGTCAAAGCACTTTTGTGTGCAGATGGTCAAGAGAATCGAAAGTTAGAGTTGGCACAGCTAATAGTTCGGGCGAAATTGAAATGGAAAAGTTGGTTCGTAGGACCAACATCTACGTCCTCGTGAAGCCTAGCTTCTAATTCATTGAATGAGAACAAAACTGATACCTTTCAAGCTACACCTATCCAAGACTGTACACGATGGGGAAAAAAATGTCGGTCTATTTTGCCTTAAATATTCTAATTCTGGTAACGAACTTTTTTGCCAAGCAAATCCATCACCATCAACAAGATTCATATTAAAAATTGTTTCGATTATCCATAGGCAAATTCAGACACTTCAAACGGGGGAGGGGGTGGAAAGGGGATCCGGGGGGCTTCCTTCAGAAAATTTTCGAAATTTCAAAGCATCTAGAATGCAGTTTGAGTTAATTTCGTCTCGAATAATTACAAAATAAAAGCGTCCTTTCTTCTCCTTTCCTCTGCTGCTTCCTTCTTTCTTTCTTCCCTTTTTTCCCTCCATTTTCTTGGCCAATTGAAGGATCTCCTTATGCCCCCCCGGATCCACATTTGTGATAATCTGACCCAAATATTACGATGTACCTGACGATGCGCAGCAGCACGAAAAGCTTTGGACTTAGTTAATTTTGGTATATAGCATACGTATTAACTACCTCAGCACTTCTAAGGGCTTGGTCAAAATCCTTCCAATTTCATTTAAAATGACCTTATCATAAATAAATATTGACAAAATCTTAACAAACCAAAAATTTCGCCGGGGCACATGAATGATACTTTCTCTCCTCGTATAGACATGACGTCACCTGCAAACGAGCCCATCCCTTCCGAGGTCGAACGACTGCATCGGAATCCGTATTCTAACGTGGCTACACCGAGTGGTCCGTCGGTCGGCGGGTTCGGGCGAAGTCGGTCACGTAACCGCGGAATGAGTATAATGACTAATGAGGGAGGCTCAGGTGTGGATGGTGCGGAGTCACGCCTTCTGCAAGACGGTAGCCTCCACGCGCAGAACCCAATCCGCACGTCCACTACTCAACTACCGTCCAGCCCGATGCCCAGGCCGGCCGCTTACCAAATTACGCACGACTGGCCGACCGGCCGACCGGCGCGGCGGCCCATCTCCCGCCCCGGCCGCCCCCACCCGCCGGGGGTCGCTCCTGATTTGAATTGGAAGCAACCGCAGTATGGCACCTCCCGGTTTGACGTATGGAGGATAGGCACGGATGATTGCATTGTGGGAAAATTTATTCCCTTGTTAAATGGATCGTCGTTTAGTAGAAGGAAACCAACTCGGTTACAGTGTTGTAAAAATCGTGCGAATGCAAAAATTGCAAAAAGGTTTTTTTTTCTACGATAAAAATTCAATTTGAAAGGGAAGCGACGTTTTAAAGTTTGTATCTGCATTTATGTTCACAATAGCTCACAGTAAAAAAGAATGTTGCGAGATTCTAGAAACACTGGAATTGAGCTGCTTCCCTTCTGTTGGATACGATTCACATGAGAATGAAGTGTCGTAAAATACTCTCGTAGGTAGAGTACCGCCTTGTCATTGCCTCACTTTCATTGGGTTTACCATCTTCAGGAATGAAGATGGACCTATGTAAAAAAAAAAAAAAAAAAAAAAAAAAAAAAAAAAAAAAAACCACCCACTTGCTTTGAGGTGGAAATGAGACTGTCTAGTGGATATCTCACATGTATGGTTGAAACGCCTAGGAATTCTATCTTGACGGCTAGAGTTCCTGGGGAGTAAAACTTGCAAGATATTTTAGTGTCCACTACTATTATTTTTTTTACTATCACGTAACATATTTTGAAAGAAGAATGTGTTTGAAGAATCGTGTCATCAATTAACTGAACGAGGTCGTCTTCAACCCTCACTCTTAAGGTATTAATTTTTGGCCATTGAATCCGGCATTAAAAGTGCACATTATCTAGATGCATCTATTCATGCTCCAAGAATGTCCATATTGCATGTACACTTAAACGAAGGCGCTTTGGTGGCGTGCACAACACACGATTCGCGTCATTAACAAACTTTTGCACTGATTAGGAGGCATTGCTTCCTTTCCTTCCTCCAATTCTTCTCCTTTTTTTTATCCTTCCACTCCATCATTCTTTATATTTTTTTAAAATGCCTTCAAGCACGATACACATGTTTTGAGTCACGGCTTTTCCACGGTTTAAGATTTAAGAGAAGCTGCCTTGATTTTTAACGACGTTTGCGGTTTTTCAACTCATAAATTTGGTCCATGTGATTTGTGAATCTCCTTATTTAAATTTAAAAAAAAAAAAAAAAAAAAAAAATTGTAACCGCGCATCGGCCGCACAGTTACATTTTTTGCGTTCTGCTGCCCATTTTAACACAAAACGTCGGTAACTTTTTCTTACATGTGTATGAAAGGGGATGAGGCTTCGTTTCTCTTTCTGCGTACATCACAATGGACCAAGTTTCAAGACAGGAGGAAGAAATTATTCTCCAAGCTCCAGACACTTAATTCCTGCGAGCATCCACTCCAACGCAATCCGTGCAAGGCCGCCACTAATTCACTTACGTCCATATTTACCTGCCTCTCGGGGCATCACATGCGGAGAACAGAAGCCAGGATACTCGGATAGGCTGCCCATGATTCACCAGCGCTCACGAGTGAGACAGTGGCGATGGCCTGCAGATTGTTTATAGTCCTCTTAATGACTGTCTCCTAATGGACTAGCATTGCCCGTGCACCTCTGTCTGCGCAACACAAGTAGGCTCATAATCCGTCTGTCTCGACTCCCCCCCCCCCCCCCCCCCCCCCCCCCCCCCCCNCGGTTGGGTGTCGGCTGTGCTTGTTGCCGAACATGCGTTTAATTCCAAACCAACGTTGAGGATTGTTGACCAGTATCAATCATCGAGTTTTAAACGAGAGACGAGATCAGCAGCCTCGAGCAAGATCATACTTTCCCAGCGCTATGCTTAAAAGCATCGGAAAGTAATTTGTGCGCGAGGACTTTTCCCGTTTTACGCGGGAACTGTAAAGTTTTCCTTAGAGAACTCTTCGAAATTTGAAAACGCACTCGGAAATTCTCAATTGATTCGAGAGATAATGCGAGAATTGTAAATTGTTCAAGTCAAAACACAAGCATTTTTAAATGTGCATATCACATTGCCAGGTGCTCTTTAAATTTAGGGATAACACTTTTTTACAGGTCAATAGACTCTGACGAATTGTGCTTTTGAAAGGAAACTTCTTTAAATAAATACTATTGATAGAAGTATTTACAAAATGTGCTCTGATACTCGCAAAAATGGACTTCTCAATCTGGAATATTCCAGGATCCTTTGTCATTATTCACCTCAAAAGAGGGAAATTCATGTTTTTCTTTGGAGGGCTTAAACACTTTTTTACTTACTAATGTGTACTATACTGCAACGATGATGTGCAATGCGTTCAGTTGCGTGGCATGAATGATCATCGATAATCCTTCCTTTGAAACTGTAATAGAGAATCGATTATAAAGGTGTTTGTTACGAACACCGTCGATCCTTTTCCATACATTTAAATGACCGATCAATCGATATATCGCAAAGCACGCCAATCTACTGAATGCGCTGTCCAACCGCGGCGTCTGCCAAACTTATCCACAACGAAACAGGAAAATATTATAGGTGCGAATTAGACTTCATCCTCACAGACAATGGACCACTAGACAAGGTCTGAATTTGAGCAATCTGATACATGTTTCTTAACCAGAATTTCACGCAGAATACGATTCACACAACGAAAATTACTGAAACCAACTCCTAACGAAGATATTAACATTTGTATTTCACATTGGTGACTAGGAATTTGAACTGCCCGCTTACAAGAAACTCAAAGCTCTACGTGAGTCAAATCGCGCACTACAACGTTGTTAGCAAGCTTCTCAATCGAGCAATGTTCATTTCCCACCATGTGTTGTTCAAACTATAGGCAATTTGCTACAGCTGATCCAAAGCGTCAAGATTGAGGTTGCCAGAATTTTATAGCGCTGAGACTGCCATGATAACGTTTAGCGCGCGATATGAATCACGCAGAGCATTGAGTTTTCATGAGCGGGTGGTTTGAATTCACGCATCAAGAATCATTGAATATCTTCGTAAGTATTTAATTTCGGTAATTTTTGTTGTTCGCATCGTGTTTTACGTGAAATTTTAGTTACGAAACATGTATCAGAATGCTGAAATTCGTACCTTGTCTAGTGGTCCATTGCCAATTTCGAAACTTGCGCAGAAATTAAATGATTTTTAAGAAAAATGAGCAGGATTTTGTAGAGCTATGTTTCATGTGCATGGTTTTGATTTTCCCTCCTGATTTTAGAGAAGACAGAAAACAATGAATGATTCAAGAGTGATTTGAGCCCCGTTTAATTTGGAATGTTTTAATAATGCATGGTATTCCATCAATCCTATTCTTATTCAAATAAAATGTTCATAATCAGTTAAGCAAGATATTTTGTTTAAAAAGTATAGGCCATCATAAAACATTACTTGGAAAGTATAGGATTTGGGATGTCATAAATGACATTTTTGTATTATGCTGATTTCTTTAAAATTATGTAATTACAATTTTATGAAAGCTAGATATTAATTAAAAACAAGCATTTGAGCTTAGGAAGTCAAAATCTTTAAAATGAAAGCTGCGAGATTTTAGCCTCCATTCAGAGAAAATCTTATTTCATCTCCCTAATATCAAGCAAACCAGATCCGGCGAGATAATGAAGAAACGAACTCGAACGATTTGTGCACGTGCATTTGAAGTTGCATATGCACTCATTTACGGGCGTTTTATACGCTCGTAGACGTGCTCCTGCAACGCGCCACCATCCCCTCTTGATACGATTTTTCCTCATCACTTGATGCACATTTTGATTTTAAATACTTTGAAGAATGAAATTTACACGAATATCACCCACTGATGGTATCGTCCTTCATTTTTCTTTTGCGAAAAAGTATTCTAAAATTTCGACATTAAAAACAAGAACGTTGGGCGAAAATATGTTCTTTGCTTACAACTGTTAGAATATTTTATTCAGTTTTTGCAGGTTTTTTTTCTGTAAGTTTTTAATTTTTAAAATGAACTTTATAGGTACGAAAATTATGATTTAAATTTTACCACGGTGGGTGACGCAGAAAAGTTCCTCAAATAATACGGATCATACAAAAATTTAATTCATGAATTAATACAAAGGGACGGATCTTTCGAGTGTAACTAGAAATATTTTCCGAAGAATTCTGTACACAACAGCTTTTATTGGAAACAGTGCTTTGCTGTTTGTTTGGCAAATGATCTGATACTTTAGAAGGCACGCGAGTAAAATATATATCTGCCTTCAGTTTATAAAACATTATTTTAATTGGCTCTAAATACATGTTGCAAATTTCCATTTATGTTTCAAGCCAGGTATATCAATTTAAATTTTGAATGGCAATGACTTTCGCGTGTTACACTGGTCAATAATTTTATTTAAAGTGTTAACCTTGTCTCAACAATTTGTTTTATTTTCAAGCAATTACCCTTGCAATTTATTCTTAATTTACGTGCAAAATCATTTTCAAGAAGTATGAAGTAAGAAATGCAACCGTTGAGAGTGGATAAATGAATAAATAAGTAAATAAGTAACAACTGGACGTATATACTACCTCAGAAAAACGATGCGTGTTGAGTGATCATTAACTCATTGGCGGCTTGTTCTGCGGAAGGCGGTGAATAAAGCGGCAAAAAATTAAAACCGACACGAAATGATCGACGCCAAGGAAAAAAAGACTATCTCCTTCCATGCGATGCTCCTCTACCTTATGCACATGCACCTGCACCATGGTTTACGTGGAGGATCAGATATGCTCTTTTTACTTAAACATAGGTGAACTCATAATCAGCGGCTCCGATGAAGAGCAAACGAGACCGCTGCGCTAGTTGCGGAGATTTCGAGTCGATGAATCAGCAATCAGCCTCAGTTAGGTTGAAGAGTTGAATTCGTTTGATGAATTCCCTCTAATGTCTCGACATTGGGCCTCACAAAATCCACCGTTGCCAGTTGAGCACAACTATTTATATATGCACACACTGGAAAAAAAAACACATTGGAGCCAGTGTCCAGACTCTTGAATACATTGACAAGAAAAAATACTCTTGATTCAATCGGATTTTTGCTTGAATCAAAACGAAATCCGCTTAGATTAAGTCGCTGAGTTCTTGATTTAAGCTAGATTCTGATTGAATCAAGAGTACTTTTTCTCGTCGATGTTTCTGAGAGTCTGGATTCTAGATTCAATGTGTTTTTTTTCCAGTGCATGGAACTCACCTCGATTGGTGAACATCAGGAATCGGGTATACCCGGGTTTGTCGAGTCAAAAATCAATGGTTCAGTGAAAAAGCGAAGTACCATTCATAATTTCTTTCAACCTGAGTAGAGTTGACCAGCCTTACTTCAACCTAACCCGGTTGAAATTACATTCAAAGAAACGGTTCTCAACCCAATAAACCGGCGAAATATTTTCCAGAGCACCTACAGGCATGCTATTTCAATATTTTCCAGTCGCCCTAATGGGATCCTGGTTGCTGTAGTATTTCCGTCCGCTCAAAAGGAAATCAGTTCATCAGGCAAAACGTGATCCCGAAAATATATATTCTGCTCGAGTTAATTTGCACCTACACCGTACGAGAAAGTAATCACAATCATGTGTTAATATGGGAAATAAAACACGAAGTAACACAAGATGTTGGTGAATTTTACTTGTGTTAGGTTTCCCTGTGTTAATTTGTCCAAACCCTCGTGTTGAAAAGCTGTGACTTTGTTGAAAATTAGGTGCCGCAGTCGCTGAGATCGAACCTGGGTCGCATCGACGGTGATCGAATGCGCTGGCTACTCGCCAGAGGCTTTCCTCTGAGTGTGAGGAGGAAAGAAAGTTCTGCAGGGCACTTTCTTTATGCCCCGATGTCTTAGAGTAGACTACGGTTTGGGTCGATTTAACACAAAATTGTGTTGAGCAACCAGGCTCTTTGAGTTGATCTGACACAAAAAAGTACACCAAACACGGAAAATTTTTACTGTGTAATTCATCCAGTCCGGGAAGCTGTTTCCCTTTTTTTCTGATAAAAGTTTATATCCGATTATAAAAGGAGAGAAGGCCGTGAAAGCTCCTTGCAAATACCAAATTAAATCTCGATTATATTAAAATCAGCACTAATCTAGGTATGTCATACATTCATTTGACATGCAACAATGATCGCATTTAGCGTTAATGACCTTCTTTTTTCACAGTAATCGCATGGAGGATTCCACCAGAGAGGAACATGAGCTGCCAAGACGTGAGTGCGATTAAGTTCATTCTCTACTATCCAGACTTCTCGAGTCTAAAGATTCATTAGCACGAACTTTTCGATAGAGCAATATGTTAGTTGGCGGTTTCTTTTATCCTCGGCCCGGCCCCCTCCCTCCCCCTTTATCCCCCCTTTTTTCTTCTTGGCATGCTCTTGTTCTCGCTCTGATCCTTGCCGAAGCGACCTCTTGAGTTGTCTTCAGTCTCTGACTGCTTTCAAACTCAAGTGCCCGAATGAAACTTCTTGTAGTCAGAGAGATGGGAAAACTGAGCTGTGATGTGGTGACGATGCGATGGTAACAAGCCCCAAAAATAAAACTGTCCATTTTAGAAACCAACGTTTCCTGATGGATTTGATATTGAATCTCCTCGCCAAATTCCGTTTAATTCATGTTTTTAAGCATAGGATAAAATAACGCTAGATTATACTATGTTCGTGCGTGGTTAATAACGGCACAAACCACATCGTGGTTCCGAAACAGGCATAATCAGTATACAAAGCTTGGAAATCAGCCGATTAGGCCTTATTTTTTCATTAGTACCACATAAAGAGGAAACTCAACACAAAAGTTTGGTTGATACGGGAAATATAAACTAAGTAACAATAATATACAAAATAATCCAAGCCATCGGTTGACTCTGGGGTTTCCCAGTCTCGTGTTCTCTGCGCTAAATTCATCGCAAATTTGTATCAAAATCAATACATTTGGGTTGATTTTTGTTTAACTTTAACCAAAATTAACACAAGTTCACAAATATTTTCGTCAGTGTAGAGTCTCTTAAGTATAAGGGGAGAAATAAATAATTTCAACATCGAACAAATTTAAAAGCTTATTTTCTATCACGACGTGCACGACGTCATGTCGTGCACGACGTCATGTCCAGGCAGTTATGCTGGTATGGACATGTGCAAAGAATGTCGGAGGAGAGGTTGCCCAAACAAGTTTTGGATTGGGTACCACCTGGGAAGAGGCGACGGGGACGTCCCGTAAAGGGTTGGCGGCAGGGCGTTGACGAAGAGATGTTGCGTTGTCAGTTGCCCGATAACCTCTGGGAAGACAGGCATATGTGGCGTTTGGGTGTCGTAGAACGCCAGAGTGCGTTGTAAAGCGACTTTATATATATATATTTTCTATCACCAAAATTGAATTGATATGAGAACTATTTTCTAATACAAATTTATTATCTATAAATACCACCAATTTCACAACCCGGCCTCCATCTTTTTGGCGCCTAAAGTTTACCATGACGAAGTCAACGCCTGTCTCTTTAAATCCTAACCAGCGCCACTGGATAATATATTGACCTTTGAGCGAAATCCTCTGGGTGCTGGCGCGGCGGCGGGACGTGAGCGCATAGGTCACACCCTGTCATGGGCACAATAGGTTGACATCGGATTCCCGACGCTTTTGGAACAAAAAAGAAAGAAGTAGGCGTGGCCACGAAAAAAGAGTTGCCACAGTCGAAACTATTTCGTCACACTAAATCAAATGATGTCACCTCGGCTTTGTTGCGAGGACCAAAAACAATAGAAACGGCAGTCGCAGACGCTAAATAGATCGTCGGGCTCAGAAGACGTGGAGTGGCGTCAAAAGCGAAACCTTAAAAAATCATCAAAAAAACTAAGGGAGGAGGGGGCGGGCCTGTCGCGACGAGAGTGGAGCGGGGGTTGGAGAGATGTGTCTTGCTTTGCACCCCACAGAACCCTCGGATATTTGGGTTTGGGTGGATTTAAATGCAGGGTTGTCATATTACAATATTTTCCAGGTTTATTTTAAGGATATTATACGTATTTCCATTTCACATTGATTTGAACCAGGGGTAAAACTTAAATTTTCAAGATTTAGCTTATCAAAATTGTACAGGTCTCTTTTGTTTATAAAAGAACCGGTTTTAAACAATTTTTTTCGTTTATAATTTGTATCAGACTGTTTTTTTTTTTTTTGGTGCAGGCATGTCCTTTATTCTTAGCTTGGCGGTGAGGATTTTTCTAAGGGAACCGAGTTACCGAGTTTGTCAGATTGTTACTGACGTGAAAAATATACTTTTACAAGATATTTTTCAAATAGCATTTAAATCCGTTGGCACGGATTACTCATTTACACTTTCCAGTTTTTCGATGGAATGCAGCAATTTCCTACAACTGAACCACAGGCTGATTGGCAATAGATTCTTTTTAGGTAAATATGTTACCATCATTTAGAGGGTTTGCTATCAAAGAAAAGAAAAGAAAAAAAAATCGAGAGAAAGGAACTATTAGCTTGGATTTACAACTCCTGAAAATGGAAAACTTCTGACGATTGAAATTGTAGCTTTCTCGTCTGAAAGTCTAGAATCGCATTCTTTCGTAAAAAATGTCGATGCATTACAGCAAAATCACTAATAGTATATAGATTGACTTACAATAATTTGGCAGCAGTGTTCATGGGTGAGATTTTTTTCCTATGCCTTTTTAACCGATGTAATCTTTCGTACTGTACGTTTTTATTCTTCTTCTCCTTCCCCTTTTCATGAGCGATGACGTAAAGCAGACGCGCGGTGCGGGAGCTGCAGGTTGTAGCAAAGGCGTGTCTGTCTCTCGAAGGGACGAAAGGAGCAAATATTTACCAAGTCGTAAATCAAAGAATAAGTATTTGAGCGTTCTGAGCAAATATCTCACTCAAATCGAGCGTGTCATTTCTACAGGATGTCCTGTAAAGAATTTTGACTCGTCTAAGAAATAGTGCATATAAGTAGGAATTGTTTTTAGTGACTTCAAAAGTCTCTTAAGTTGGGAAAATCATACTAGTTATAATTACTTCAGTTTTTGAAAAGTATATGAGTTCAGTTCAACGTGTGTAAAAAGTAGGTAAATAAATTGAAGAAATCGCCTAGTGCGAACCAGAAAGCTAATAACATTTAGAGGCGAACAACTGACGCGTTTGACGCATGCGTGGTGCTTTCCGTCAGTTAAATGAAAAGTAGAGAATGAGTAACTCAAGCGTCACATGACAGGTTGTTAATCCTAACTCATGCACTCAACTATTCCTGCTCGACGGATGTCATTGTCGCATACGCAAAAAACTGAAGGCGCTCATCAGTGCAATGCTTGGATGTTTCCACTTCTGGTCAATGAACGCACATACGCTGCAGGCAATACAACACCCATATAATCACCACACTGCACAGTTCAAATCAGCATATAACTGATACAGATCGACCAATGAACTAAGAAGATGTTTTATTACAATGATGCGAGTCAAGGTTGAGGTAAATTGTAAAGAGAGGATAGGTAAAATTTCTCCTTCTTTCAATTTTAAAAATGATTATCAATGACAATGGATGAAAAGCGAGATTGAGGAGCGTGAATACGAGATTTCATTAAAAAAAACTAAATTTATCATTTAGAAAAATATCCCATGCCACAATGTTTGGACGAAGTCAATCGAATGTATCAGGCGTGGACTCAGTCCTTTCAGTAGGTAGGTACCTCCTCTTCATTTTACTGTTCGATGTGCTTCTTAGAATTTTGTTAATAATGATGGCCGGCCCTTTATGAAAAATTATGCTGAGAAGAGAAGAATGATACTTAAATATATTGCATCGATGATTACATTTTGGTAGCTACATAATTTCATTATGTTGCAATCGTAGCCATTGTGTTTCTTTAATTCAGTAAGTTGGAAGTTTTTGGCCAAAGTGCATTTAAAATCAGCATAAAGCTGAAAATCTCAATACAGAGGGAAAATGCTCATACAAGCACAATTTTTTCGCAAGCAGATACGCTGTTTCGTGCAACACTAGTAACGATCATTCAGGGGGGCAATTACAGACGCGTTTTGAGTGTAGAATTTAAATTTCCTTCTTTAATTATTGAACATTCGTGTCATTTAGAGGCACCCACTGAAACTCACACAATTTTACTATTTCCAGCAATAGTTTCTTGCGATTGTTATTTCTAAACGAGAATTCTGCAAGAATTCCTGTGCCATTTTAACTCCAAGTCATCCTGTAACAGTGTTACAGTCCCTCAGGCAGAAAACCGCTTCAGCAGATCTAGATAGCACTCCCACTTGTAAAAAGCCAAAAACTATGTATTTTGGTCGTCAAACTCGCTCTTTTGTGGCTCTCGACAGGTTCCCTGAATTCGGGGTCGTATATCTTACAGTCATTTTGACAACCTCCAGCCTGTGCATACGGTTTTCAGGACACGTGCCCGTTTCCGTTTTTGAGAAACAGGTGTTTTGACAATCTACCTGACCGTTGATTTTCACTCTCTTGCCCTGCTAAACATCCTCGGCCTTTTTCTCTTCCTTATATCTACGAAGGAAATATTCATTTGTGGTCGTTTTACTGCACCGTAGTAAAACATAGAAAGGTATTGACCACTTCTTCCGCAGGGAAGGTTCCTCGTATATCTTGTACTTCCATTGTTGTACAATTTAGCAATAGCTCAGAAACCAAAATTACCTAGAGAAAATACGATGACTCGATGAAAATTTGCTAAAGCAGTTGTCATAAATAGTGATTATTTTAGCGGCTCTGGTGCTTGCACTAGAGCTGCTATTCCGGACGGTCCCAGCTGGGGAGTATCATTGGACCATGTTACATTGGAGAGACCGCGCGTTGGTTGATGGGAATCGGCGCCATTTTCTGCTGTTTAGGGGGGACTGATTTTATTTTAATTGATATCTTTTTCCTGTGAGCGAATGCTATGTTGTGTAGTGTATTTTTGGAATCATGATGATACTGTCAATAATTCAAAACGGGTCTGTGCTTTAATCTCGCACTGGAAAAAATGTACTTTACGTTTAAAATTTGAAAATTCAAATCTATAAGTTTTCGTGTTTTTTTCGAAGAATGCCGTGGTTGGAGCTTCCTAGTCATACTACTCGACATCAGCTGATAGCAAACAAAGGTTACCAAGGAAACCGTAAACGCGTAACAACTACCGTCGCCAGAGCCGCTTTCCGACGCGAATGCGTTGGAGCTTCCTGCTTGTTTAGTTTTTAGAAACGAAACTATTTTAGCTGTTTTGTGGCGATAAGATGTCACATTTTTCTTTCTAAAATGGCCCCTCACTATACTTTTACGAGCCAAAAGCGCGATGCAACTATTCGACCACCTGAGCGTGGCATGGTATCTCTCGGAATTGAAGGCGAACTTAGCGCACCACTCACTAGTCCAATTCCTGCAAAGAGTAAAGTCGCTTGATTTTAAGGAATAACAACATAAAAAATGCGATGCAACTGTTCGAACAACTGAGCGTGGCACAATATCACTCAAAATTGAGGGCCGACTTAACACACCAACTCCTCTGAATCTCTTGAATTTTCATTCTGTTCTTTTGAATTTTATTACGACCGGTTTTTTCCTGCTGGCTTAAATAAATAAATGATGAATACATGAAAAATAGATTATTTGGTTCATAGCTTTCAAAAAAAATCTCTGCGGTCAGTTGATTTAGCCTGTAAAATGAAGGGAAGACGACAAAAAAGCCGCAAGCCAAAAAGTAATGTCTCCGTGCCAAGAAAAACCCCGGGTTGATTGTCATGATTGTATGACAGTGAGTTGAGTGTTTTCCTGACTCCATTGAAAAAGAGAGAAAAATAGACTATTTGGTTGGTAGCACGATATCAATCTTTGGGCTCGGTTCTTTCCACATGTTTTTGAACAGCGGGTCGATTGCTGAATCGTTATCGAATGATCCCGGTCGATACATCCCTATATACTAGCAGTGCTAATTATCGATCAAGTCTTTCGATAGCGATTCAACAATTGATCATATTTGATAGTGGTTCAATGTATCGTTTGGTCCAAAAATAGAATACAGCATCAAACAAATATTTTAAGATTTCTGTTGGAAAAGGTGAAAATGAGAAAATTCCTCACAATTTCACTTATCGTTGCCATTTTGTGCTCATGAGAATCAAAAATCTCTCACAATAACCCGTTCCCTTAGATTTCTAAATTGACTTTTGAAGCTATGTTTTCACATTGAACCAATCGATATCGATACAATCGCACCTGTTTGATGTATCGAATACAACCCATCCAAGCGTGGGCAACGGCGAGCAGCGCGTCGCGTGCCGGTGGATCTCTTTTTCCCCGCCAAAATTGACCTGCATCCTGAACGTGTCGGAAGGTGTGACTGGGAGTCGGACCTCTTCAGCGACTGGGATGGATTTCGGTGCCTGGGGAGGGCGGAGGTGCCGTGGCGGCGTGGCGTCCTGGGTGGGTCGGTGCCGTGACCAGGGGTCTGGGACCCATCAGCCATTGTTTCCTGGGATCCGAGTGAGGAGCCGTCGATGCGACGCGACGGCCGACGGTGGCACCAGCTCAACAGAAGCTAATTGTGAGTCCGCGCCGCAGCCTCGAGGAGTCTGCCCACGACGCGACGTAACGCAACGCGACGCGGCGTAACACGGTAGCCGCGTAAGAAAAGAAGATGAGAGAAAGGAACGATAAAAAAATACTACGCCTTGTACAGGGTGATGAATAATCCATGGCCTGCCTTCCGCACTCTGGGTCGGATTTGATCGTCTCTGATTGCGTTGGAAGAGCCCTGCCTGCGAGCTAATTATTGAAATTGATAGACATAGTGATAAACAAAGAGGACATTGGGAGGACGAAGCGAGCCTATTGGTTGAAACGGGTGGCTCTTTTAAACTGAGGGGGAAACGATGGACAAACTGTAGGGTATCTTGTTGGTTGCGTTTAGTTTGTCTATTATTTACATCCTTTACCGTTGATGTAAGTTGTGATTGCATCCTCTTCCTACGAATTCCTTGACTTTTCCGCAAATTCTGTGACTTTCCCTGATTTTCCCGGTTTTCCAGATCACCGGAAACCTTGAAGTCAGACTTTTGTCAAGTGATCCATCGTAAGGGGAAAAGTCTCGAAAAATGTGTTTTATCGAAAGCAATCACAAACTTCCACCAATTTCACCCAATCCACCAAAACCCATTTACCCTCTGTCCTTTATATGTACATATCTATCAATTTTAACAATCAGCCTGCTGTATGCGGAGGAGGCTCGTCACCAGTGACGTCATCAAATTCGGCGTTTCCTCGACGAACAAACGTAACAACTTTTCAAAGTTCCTGAATGTCCACTTGCACATTGAATTTTATCGAAATACTGTTAAGCGTTCCTAACTAAGATTTTCCCTTGTTTTCCCCTTGATTACACGCAAAAATTAGCAAAATTTTGGTTAAAAATCAAACAGGTATAGTCCTGTAAAACATTGAATTATTCGAGTAAATATTAAAATCTTAAAAGGCAATCAGAGTTCTTGGTCCAGAAAACGAGCGGTTGGAGGATAAAATTTTGACATGAAGGGTTGCGGAGGTTCCGCACGTTTGGAATTCGTCTTCAATGGAGATGTTACATGTGTGAGGAATTTGCGATTTGACAGTTGATTCACATGTAAAAGTTCGCGAGAAACACGATGGTGCCACTGGTTTTCTCTGAAATCATCTCCCAAGCTCAAAAAAAGCTCTCAAGTTGAGGTCAAAATGGAAGGGATATCCCACGCTACCCTGAGAGTCCACCTCTACATCAAAACAAACTCTCCATGCAAAGATAGGGAGCAAATACATTAGCAGGTTGCCGTGTTTTCAGTTTTGGAGTCCCCAAATAAAGTGGCAGCCTTGTCAATGTATTTACTCCCTATCTTTGCATGGAGAGTTTGTCTTAATGTATACGTGGACTCTCAGGGTAGGGTGGGATATCCACTCCATTTTGGCCTCAAGTTCAGAGTTTTTTTTGAGCTTGGGAGATGATTTCAGAGAAAACCAGTGGCACCATCGCGTTTCTCGCGAACTTTTACATGAGAATCAACAATCAAATCGCAAATTCCTCACACATGCAACATCTCCATTGTTCGAGTAAATATTAAAATATTAAAAGGGAATCAGAGTTCTCGGTCCAGAGAACGAGGTTGGAGGATACAATTTTGACATGAAGGGTTGCGGAGGTTCCGCACGTTTGGAATATTCGTCTCCAATTTTGATCTAAACCAGAGAACATTCAACGTCTAGAAGTGGCTGTATACTACAGATTACCACAGGCATAGAGGTCCGATCCAGAGGGAATCATCACCACCTCGGTTCGGAAGGTGGAACACTCTGTGTCGGCCCGGCAGAAGACCCGAAGAAAGGTAGAATTGTCTCTCACCTGAGACTATGAGCCACCGCTTCCAGGCGTAACAGGTGTCGATGCCCCCCTCCTTTGCGCCCCCTCCCCCCGCGACGGCGTGACGCGGCATGATAGCAGTTCTTTGCTCTCCGCCGGAGGTGGGGGAGGGGGGGGCGAGGGGGGGGGCGCAGGGGGCGTGAGCCAAGAAGTAACTCGGGAGCCGCATCGCGCTATTATAGGATGTGGGAACTCTCCTTCAATCTCCCAGCTCCCTCCAGCGACTATCATTAATACCTGATGACTGATTACGGATGATATTGTTGCTCCCCCTCCTCGTCCCCCGGGCACGGTAACTGCCCAAATAGTGATCCGAATCGCAGGCCCGGGACGCTATCTGCATGCGCGTTCGTCAAGTCGATTTCCATCGATACTTCATTATTGACGGTGAAATTGGGAGGATAGATTGCTATTTTTCGCCGCACTGTCCGGCAGTTGATTAAAGTGCTTTCATAAACACGTCACGCTTAAAATTTGGACTTTTGGATCTCCCTCCTCCTCTTTCTCACACTGGAAAAAAGAACACATTGGATCTAGAGTCCAGACTCTTAAAAACATCGACAAGAAAAAGTACTCTTGATTCAATCAGAATCTAGCTTAAACCAAGAACCAAGCATCTTCATTTAAGCGGATTTCGATTCGATTCAAGCAAAAATCCGATTGAATCAAGAGTATTTTTCTTGTCAATGTTTTCAAGAGTCTGGACTCTAGATCCAATGTGTTTTTCTTTCCAGTGCACTACGCACCGTCATGAGGGTCTGAACCCTAAAAAATTCTATCATGCTGAGATTGATACCCCTATTTGCGTGAGAGATGGCGTCGGGAGTAAAATTTACACTACAGCGACCAAAAAACCCCTAGAACTGACGTGTTGAACCCAGTTTTCGTGACGACCCTTCACTTTTTCCGTCACGCACACGAGTCACGTGACCATGTATTCTTTCGCCACTTTTGTGCGTGCCATATTTATAAAAGGTTCCATATTTTTTTAAACACGTCATTTGTCCGAAAATGCACTTTTTGCGAGGTCTCTTGGTTTTTGTTTGTTAGATCATTCATTTATTTGGAATATCGACCGAAAAAGTCCCAACCAAGTACCTACATTGCGGTGTTGCAAAGAAATCCGCTCCTAATTCATATCTGCTACTTGACGCACAATTTAGCAATTCTGCCAAACCTCCAGCTTCTGCTCCCATCATCCTCCAAGCTGACCTATCTTCTAATCAATTTTGAATTTAATTTGAGTCATGCAGGCGCCAGGCGACGCTAGCGCTACGGCGGGAACCCGCATTTGATTATTGGTTTGCGTGGTTCACTATCAGTGCCAGCGCCTCTGGATTTTGACAGTCCTGGCGTCATCAAGCTTCCTCCATGATAAAGCAGTTTCGATTCGTATGAGATTAGGTCCAAAATCTACGGTGAGCTTATTTTTCTAGTTTCTTCACACACTTCCCAGCAATAAGAATATAATAGATTACCTCTGTCGGAAACAGAAAATCTGAACCTGATCGGAGCAGCAACTATTTCGAGCGTCCAAAAAATGAATTATAAAAAAAATGATTTCCTACTGTTAATACTGCGAGAACCTGGGAAAATACGTCAGAGGAAATTTTTACAAGAGGATTTCTTCTGATTTTAGTGCAGAGTCGTAAAACAACTGCCACTGGTCACGAATGAACATCGGTGTTCTCAAATTGTTCGAGCAAATGTACGCAATCGCAAACAATTTCCATCGATAACTATGCCAGACAAGGCAGGATTAAGGGGGTGGCCACATGGGCCGCGGCCCATGGCGGCAAATCTAAGACGCCGCAGAAATTTGCAATTTTTTAAAGTGTAGCTGTAAAAAAAATCGGATTTATAAAAACAAAATTACAAACGAGAAAAGGCGACAAAATCTCTCATTTCCTGAGAGTATAGTAATTTCTAATTTTGTAGTCTCTTAGTGATACAAGAGACAGCACCCTTAATAAGTCGAGTTACGAGAGAAACCAAACACCGAATTTGGCCTAGAACGGCGCGACTTAGACAACGAGGACTTGAGATGAAAAGGAGAAGCCCTCGGCGCGGCGATCGGCATGTAACACATATTAGCGCCTACAAGACTGCACGAATACTTCACGCATTACATCAAACACTGTGCGGTCATTGCGGTCAGCGCGAAACGGATAGCGCCTACAAGAATGCATGAATACTTCACGCATTGCGCCATTGCGCCAAACACAGTGCGGTCAGCGGGAAACGCATAGCGCCTACAAGACTACGTGAATACTTCGCGCATTGCGTCCAATACGGTGCGGTCTGTGTGGCGCGGCGGCGGAAGTTAAAATCATTGAACCACATTTATGTTTGTTCTTTCATAATTTTTTCGTTTATTTCTTATGAATGGAAGGCCTTGTCCACACTGAGATAGGTTTACGGAACTTAACATTCGCGCAAAGTTCCGTGAACTTTTGCTAGTAGTGTTGACAGGGCTTTCCCAAAAAATGTATTCAACACGAATAAATGCGTCTTATACACCCCTCCCCCGCTGGCACGTTCATTTGATGGTTTTTATCGAGTATCAAAACGAATGAGAAGGTGGCGGCAAAATATAGGCGGCCCATGGGCGGCAAGTAGGTGAATCCGGTCCTGATGCCATACATGCACAAAATATGTGCTATGAGGGAACTATATTTGTGCAAAATGATTTTATTCCTAACTGACGAAAGCTCGAGCGAAACCTTCATTTCTGTGCCTATGCAAATTGAGCAACTTGGCCCCACGAATAATTGTAATACGCATTTTGCTCCATACGTATACGCCTCTGATAGAACAGATCTTGCATCTACATTATTTCGGTCTTCAAGAGGATGTACTCCTCGCTCTCCTCAGATTTGTCAACAAAATTAAAAGCACAAAGTAAAGTAGTGCATAGTGTACGGTTATATATATTTCATTTCCATTTCGTGTTTGTTTTTGTTTGTCTAATTTGTAATGGTGTTTCAAGAGCAAAGTTAGCAACACAGCCGAATACAAGAAAGAAGTACATAATTGGGCCTCCTCTTCAACGTTTCCTCCAAATCTTAAGCGGCAGTTCATTGGGAGCACAAAGCGGAGCATTGCAAGTTCACGCCTCGCACCATCGCGCCTTCAATTTTGCAGATGCAACACGGACATCCATCAAGTACGAATAGTTGTATCTCTGCGCCGTCATCAACGTACGCACTTTTCCTCGCTCTGTATGTATGCCTACACACTTATTTTATTGTGATAGTAAAAAGGTAAAGTAAGGCAGGTAAATTAAAAGTATGTTGTGTGAATGTGTTGGAAATTGAAAAACGAGCTGATAAAATACTCAAAAACTATTACTTCAGAGATGTAAGTACGGTCGTACGTTAAAATTTAACTTCATATGCCGGAATCGCCTCAAATCATACCTCACGCACAGACCTATTTTCTCCTTCCCATTTGTTTTTTAGCTAGTTTACGCTGAGGAAAATGGTCATATGAACATTCAAGGGTTGCCAAATTTCCTCCAATAAAACATTTATTTTTTCGGAAAGTTATGAATATTTTTCCTCGAAATTTTCAGGAACTCTCGATAAAATTGGGAACAGAATTACCTGAAAAAATGGAATAAAATTTTTTATAGGTTTATCAGGAAATTTCTAATTTATTGAAGGCAATTTGGCAATGCTTGAAGGTTCATACGATCTTCTTCCTTGGCACGGCAGTTAAGGTGCCCTGTTTCACCGACCATGGCTGATCCGTTCGTGTTGCACGTGTATTGCTGTAGGTATTGCTAGTCTCCCACTTCCCAATAACCTGGAGCCTTTTGGATTAATTTAAGAATGGCCCCCGAAGCTATTTCATTGGTGGCCGATAAAACAAAAGAACGGATTGTGGTTCACCCACGTGAGCAGAGGAAAGCTGAGTGAATTTAAATTAGACCAAGGGGATGAACAAAATCGGTGCAACGGTGGTACTGAGGAAGGGATTCTTCCAAGTCAAACGAAGGATTAAGACTAACCGTGGACCGGCGGACCACACACACCATCAGACGGCTAATTTGTTAGAAATAAAGACGGAATCAGCTCTACCTTATTGGACCGCGTTGCCATTTCTACACGAATAATCCTCCTCATTTCGGTTTCTTACTGATTTGAAGAGGCATGAAAAAGATGTTTCGGGTTCAAGTGTAGGGTAATTCACTAAATTCTTACTGGTGAACTTCGAGTTTAGAGCCTATACATATGCTTTGGATTCAAAATATGTATTATATAAAAAACGTCGAGCCTTTGAGGCTTCAGCGATTTTTTTACCAACATTTTTCATTTTTTTATGTTTTGATTTATTTTATTGTATTATATCGCTGGAGATGGGGTTAAACCTGAAAAGCATGCGATGAATTACCAATTGCAAATGGTATGTTAATTTGAAAATTAAAAAAATGATTATTTCGGTTTGTTTTATCCTTATTTTAACATTTTTCCCCCGCGAATGAAGGAATCCTTCACATTCAGTGTTTTAAAAATCGTGCATTTTCACCTACGTGGAAGAAAAAGAAAAAAAAGGTCTAAAATAGCAGTAGTTTTAGATTTTCCATCAGAAAATTGTCAATTTTAAATGCTTTTCGAATAAATGCTATTACTGTACGTCCATTTTGTATTTTTTGAAGCAAATATGACGTTGCACGCTTTCGGAACACGATGTGAACGCGTTGGTTCCCCTCTGCTAAATGCGAGTCAAATAATGGACCAAAATAAGAGAAATGGAAAAGACATAAAGGAAGATCAAAGCAAATTATTTGCGATCATCATGATTTGTAATACTCATTCCACTGAAGTCATCGCCTCACTGCTGCACCAGAGCCCACGATATCCTCAAATGTCTTATGAGTGAGGTGTACATTAAACGGACAAGAAAGTAGCCCCTGGGACAACCTGGGCAACCATTCATACTTTATCTAGGGTCGACTCCCCCGGATTTTTTTTCTTTCTTTTTTTGTATCGCCTTCCTAATTGCTTTTTTAAGTCCGATTAAAGCGGGCTTTGTTCGGCGCTTGATATGTCCTCTGTCGTCGAGGTGGAAGATTTATTCACGCTGCTCGCCGTCGCGTCGCGACTGCCCAGGAGCCACTGGTTTTGAGCGAGGTCAGGTCACCGCATATTTTCCTCCGATCGACAACTCTCTCATGCTACCCCCTTTCCCGGTAGAAATGTGCCTTTTAAGTGTCCCCGCGCTAAGACATGGCTATGGAATTCCGAGCGGGCGGACAAGAATCCTAATTGTTCCAGGGAAAATTCCTGTGACTCTTCGATACAGAATCGCCAGCGTGGAAGCAATCGTAGAGGAAATTGTGGTGACTGAAAAGAAAACAGCAAAGATGTGTCAGTCGCGCCAAATGCTATAAAAGTTCATGGAAAATACTAAAATTGAGAAAAATATCAGATTTCGCTTCCGCGTACTTCTTTTTCCATTGCATTGTTACTTTGCCAGATGTTCACTTGAGCGTTTGGACCTTGGTGTCATGTGATGAATTTACCGCATAGGAAAAACTGGAAGCACTGGTGAGTCTTCACATTAAATATGAGGAACTTTGCTAAAGAAGTGTATTAAAACGAATTTTTGGCAAGAACAGCTCAAAATTGTTCCTAAGATATTTCTGAATTTTGGTGCGGAGAACCCGGTCCCGCACAACCTCCTTAAATCCTTACCTCCTTGTTTTTATTATTCCACGCCCATGCTTTTGACCAATCAGGAGCGGGAACTTTGGCACCGAAGTTTTTGGGACATTGCTCAAGAATAATTGAAGATATGTATATCTATGTGTCGACATGAGAAACGGTATGAATATCACATTTAAGAAAAACGATAATTTCATTTAGATTTAGGTAGTATAAGTAATTGGTGGACCAAAAATTAGGTAAATCTCTTCTTACCTCTCGTCCGTTGAAAATACGAAATACGTAACCGTTGAGGTATTAGTGAGTTATTTTATTTTTGTCTTAAGGTTATTTTCCCATCTACTCTTTCTTCAACACAAGATTTCTCCACCGAGGGAAGGAGAGGTCCGCGTTCCTGGCATAATTCTATCGATATCAGAAATCTGTCACGATTCGTACCTGTATCGGTGCGCAGAAATCTGCCCGCCTCCTTCTTGTCATGTAATCATCATTTTCTCGGTGTTCCCGGGCACCCTTTTCTTTTCCTTCTTCTTCTTCCCTGACATCGCGCTGGCTGTTGACGAGTATCAACGCACGATTCCCCATTCAAATTGTAATTCTCTGGGACGCAGAAACAGACAGCCGGGCGCTGGTCCCCAGTGACTCGGCATATTTTAGCGCACTCGCTTGTCTTCGCATATTTTCGCAATGTCCTCCTCCTCAGAATTGTGTCTCCGACGCATGTCAAACCGATTTCCATCAGCACTCGCAGTTTTAGGTGGACGTTGGAGGCGGAGAGCCCCAAGCCGGACTCTGTTCTCGCTGCTGTCAGCCCTGAGTTGTACCCACGCGGCCATCAGGGTTCAAGGTCTCGAAGTAAAGAAACCAGAGGAAAAACTGCTCTCAGTATTTACTTTGGTTCTGCAGTGAATATGAATAGCCACACCGTAGGATCTAATCGAATGTCGAGGGCTAAGGAGTAATACCACGTAACTGACAATTTTGACTAAAAAGAGTCAGCGACTTTGCCGCATTCTACAGTATAAAGTATGTAAGCGGATGATTTTATTTTTTTCCAATTCTTTAGGGAACGCTGGAATGAGGCTGTAATCTATGAAAAAATTGCAAATCTCACCTTAAAATTACAAACATGACTACGCCTCCTACAAAATTGTCAGTTTCCAGATAGGTGTTATTGTTCCTTAGCTATCGGTGTCAATCGCTAAAGTGCAAAACAACGTGTCTCCATGGCGATGTTTCAAAACCTCTGGTATTATTTTATAATTTCGGAGAGAAACAAGTTAACAATATAACTCGAAATTTCTGCGAAATATTCTGCTTAAAAAGAAGAAAAATCAAGGGAGTTTTCATGAAATTAAACCGTCTATTTTTCAAATGAAATAATAAAGTGTAACAGGAAGACTGCAACGCTGCAAACAGACGTGGTCTCGCACTTTGCCATCGATATGTTGTTCCTAATGAGTCGGAAATAGTAGCTCCTCCCCGCAACACGTCGTCCACTCAATGTAATTTTCAATTCACAAGTTTTCTTCGAAAAGAACGTAAAAATATCTTCCAGAGGAGAAATGAACTCTGTTTTTCCTGCGTATTTTCCGGAGAGATACCTCTTGGTTGCTCAGTGCACGCACGTAAGGCATTTCGTCGCGCCTCTGACGTAAGAGCGTACCTCTATTCTCGCAAGTAAGCCCTGAAAAACATGAAGTCATATGTAAATTAGGGTTCATGTGGAAATTGAGATACTTTCTTACGTCAGAGGAGCGACGATTTGGAACTCTATAAATCCATTGAAGCGAGGGTGATGATGAACGATGGAATATTTTAAGTTATTTTGCGTAGGTCTCTGGACAATGAACGTCACCATCCGTCTGTCAAAGTTGGTGGAGCATCTATCAAAAACAACAAAATGTCATGTCTTAGAGAAATATCTAGATTCCCGAGAAGGTGGCAGACGCATTCTGGCATTGTGATGGTCTCTGATTTGAGTAATGCATGCGTGCCATGATTTGGGTTCGCTAACAATTGTCTTTCTTGTAATTTCTGCTAATAATTTAATTCTCCAGAAATAAAACGAAGAAAAGGCACCCCGAAGTCTCGAAATTAAGAATTAACGAAAAAGCTCGGTTGCATGAACCGAGGATACGGTTCCCAGAACTGAGAGAGCGGTCGCATGAACCGTACAATACGGCCGATATTGAACACTATACATTCGGTTCATATGACCGGACTTTTTTTCTCAGTAGTATCCTCAAAGTATGTTCAGTAGTAATTCTCAGTAGTAATTCTCAGTAGTAATTCTCAGTAGTAATCCTCAGTAGTATTCCTCAAGGTATACTTTGAGGAGCCCTTTAACCCCCTTAACCCTTTTAACCGAGAGAGCGGTCGCATGAGCCGAACAATACGGCCGATATTGGACACTATACATCCGGTTCATATAACTGAACTTTTTTTCTCAGTGTACTCTGTACTTTGTGGAGCCTTTTAACTTTTTTGATAAAATCTTAACCCAGTCTATTGATCGTCTTACGGATTGAGGGATAGGAGCTGGGCCGTAAGGAAGAAGCGGAAAGGAAGCCCGGGACCCAAACAGACCTGTTGCGTCTGGACAGTGGGACCCCCACGGGGGCAGTGGAGCCCGAAGAATCAAGGGATGTTCGATTAAGCTTCTCAGGGGCTAATTGAGCAATTGTCCTGGGAGAGCGGCGCTAGGCGGCGAGGCGCGGCGATGAGACACTTCCCGATCGGAACCTACTCAAGAAAGTCATTAAGTCAGCAAAGCGTGTCTAATAGAGTCGTGTCCTTTTCGCTGCCAAAATGCGACCGAATTAAGAATCCGACTTTTCCCA
Organism: Bemisia tabaci; assembly: GCF_001854935.1. Taxonomy (NCBI): domain Eukaryota; kingdom Metazoa; phylum Arthropoda; class Insecta; order Hemiptera; family Aleyrodidae; genus Bemisia; species Bemisia tabaci. Next base: position 6,103,611 of record NW_017547177.1, read on the forward strand.
CCGTCCATCGGGCATCGGACCCGGGCCGCCACTCGCACTGCCAAATCCGTCCATTGTTTACCCCTGTCGCGAGCCTTCTTTTTCTTCCTCTACACTTTTTCTTCTTTCGCACTGACTGTTTCCCTTCCACTCCATTTAAGTCGAGTGCTCCGACCGTCTTGTTAAACAAAAGCCCCGCCGCACAGGGGGTGGCCATGTGAAGGAGCCAGTCAAATTAGATCTTAACCCTCTATGGCATGCATTTTTGGGTTTCGAATCCGCGGGGCATACAAATCTACGATGTATATATCTTTTGTGAAAACATAGAGTCCCAAATTTTTTCATTAAAATTTCAACATTTTGGTGATGACCTTTTCAAAAAAGAAGACGCTGATACAAATTTGAAACTTTATGCCGCAGAAAAATGATTCAATTGTCAAAACAGTATGTCCTGTAGGGTCAAGGTGGGTGGGGGTCATAAGGTAATCATACCCCCAGCTTAAGGGGATTTTTTATTCAGCAGCATTTGGTGTTAGAATAAAATTTTCCTTCTTCGATTTAGGCTCATTATAGGTAAAGGTCTACATCGCCCGTTTGCGAGCTCTTTAAATCAAGATCATCCACTTATTTTTTATTTATTTTTTTCAGATTTCCGATAACATACAAGCTAGGACAAAAATCACCTTTTCTACTGTTACTCACAAGGATCACGCGGGACAGAAAGACACGCTGAATTTGTAGAAATTAATTAAGCCAACAACAATTATTTTAGACCCAGGTGCCTGTACATTAGTTTTTCGCCGTTCGGGACGGAACCCGGTTGGATGACCATACTATAACACATTTTAAAATTTTTGACAAATATCTAGTGATTGATTTGTGTTAACACATACATAACTAAAGAGCTAACCCCACAACGAAAACATCAAAAGGTCAACCTCCAGAGGTGACAACTCATTTCTACCCGGTATCGTGTCTTTTGGTCAACTGTGCGCCGCGACTTACCCTCTTAATTGCTTTTTGAAAGCAAATAAATTGATTACGTCTTGATTGTGCGTCTCGGCTGACTCTTTTGTAGTGTTCCCACCTTACTCCCGAGACCAGCCACTATTGTTTCGTCACCAGAGTTATTGCTCCCTCTGCTCCCTCCTCCAAGTTTATTTTCCGTAGACAATGCAGCTTTTTATGGACCCACTCAGGCGGGTTTGGAGGGAATTTTTATCTTCGATGCGGATATCCTCTGTTGTGCCGCTAGTATTTGCCGTACTCCTCGAGTAATGCGAGTACCTAGTTTTGCCTAGACAATTATCCAGAGTAATGCCTCAAGTAAGGACCGAGTAAGGTGTGCTGCAAGTTAGCAAGGAAACGCCGCAAGTAGGGACCTCCACTATCGTGATAGCGAAGAGTCTCTATTATCTATGCATTTGCAATTTCATTGATGAAATTTTTCTGCCCTTCCGCACAAAACTCAAAATTGCATTTTCAGTGGTTAAATGGCGTCTTCTATTAAGTTTTTGCTGCTGCAGACCCATATTCTGATTTTTTTGGATGATTGTTTTGCATTCATTCGTAATTATTCTTAATTAAATAAGAACCTTTTTTATTGCCAAGATATGTTCTCAAGCGAGCCTTTTACTTTTCAAATCACCCTCGTCCAAAAACAATTTGTCTGATATTCTGTAAAGTACAAAGGAGGATGGTTCCTTGCCTGTATAATGGAGAAAAAAGAAGGATGATTTAGTGTTATTCTAGTGCATTATGTCCTCGTCGTACATTTAAAAAGTTGCTTCTTCGAACTTGACATATTTTTCGGACATGTACCGAAACGTGACAGTAATAAATCAAGCATCATACCGAATTCATAAGTCATACGACAGAAGGCATTCTGAAAGTTTACATAGTATTATTCCACGGTTGGACGTGGAAAATGATGGAGACGCAAAATGTCACTCCACACAATGACGTCCTCAAGTCTTGTTTTTCTTACAGGTCTTCAAACCGCCATAATGCAGATACGCATTTTTCATGACTCATGAATACACTATGAAAATATCAAGGTTCATTCCAGGAAAAGCTCGACTCTACAAATCTTTCAAACTCCCGTCTTTCACCGGATATTTTGGTATACTATTTGATTGCACGCCTTCGGGTCTTACATCTCAGACTCTCTCTGTGTTTTATTTAGTGGTCCCTTTTTTCGTCCGCATTTTCAGAAAAAAATGTTTAGAACTTTCAGTTTTTATTACCCTTTGGCCGCTCATGCTTAGCCCTGTATGCACATAATATCCTGCTACGAAGAAAAAAATAGGAGCAAACTATAAGAGTTAGTTAGTTAGCTATTGTTGTTTAGAGACATTTAGCTGCTGGGATTATGAATGTCTTTACAGAATTTTTGAGAGTTTAAATAAGATTACGAAAAATTTCTATTCTTAACTTAATGGAGGTAAAAAAGTTCAAAATTTGTGTTGCAAGGCGAGGATAATCGGAATTAAGTGGGTTTGTAAATAGGTATGATAAAAACAACTAGAACGAACAGTGAAAGTACTTAGTAAATGGTAAAACAGATTTTTCAAACTCACAATTTTACGAAAATAAATTTAAAGTGAAAGTTGTGAGTCTGACGAAATAAATTAAAAGGTAAGTGGTGAGTTTGGTAAACATCTGTTTTACCATTTTTGTAACCTTTATTGTGCATTATTTGCACGTGAACTGTGAATTTTCCATATCTTAAATACAGTAGTAAAGTCTTCTTTTTTTTAAATTAAATTTGTACTCGTGTGTAAAAATAGGTCCTCGGGGATACTAACTGTGAGTTAGGTTCCTATATTTACATTTTATAAATGGATGGTATTTTGTAATTCCCGTATGGGGGACTGTTGTCACAGGTTTAGCAATCCTGCGGACCCCAGCTGGTAGCCCCTGCCTCAAAGGGGGCAGTGGAGATGGTCACCGGCCTCTGGGCGTATGAACCACCTGCTAGAAGGGCAGACAGGGCTCTGAGCTGAAGTGAAAGCAACCTGTCTAGGAGAGGCAACTCCGAAATCAAACCCTGGTCCTCCAGGTTGGGGGTTGAGTCATCGGGCTAACTCCCCGGTACTTGTAAAAAGTTTTACTGTTAAACGACCTAACAATACAAGCCTCGGTACCACTAGAACTAAACGGACACGTCGACAAAAATTGAGAAAACGGACAATGGTATTTGGGACGTGGAATGTCCAAGGCATTTCAAATAAGTTACCGGAAGTGATATCGGAGATTCAGAAACTTGGAGTGGATGTCGCTGTTCTTACTGAGACCAAGAAAAAAGGGCACGGGTCAGAGAATTACGGTGACTATGATCTATTCTACAGCGGCGTAGCCAAAGATCAGCGTGCTCAGCAAGGAGTAGCAATACTTTTGCGGAGAAGCCTACGTAAGTTCGTGGGCACTTGGGAGGCCGTCAACCAGCGCATTATCAAAATGAACCTTAACCTGTACGGACATAAGATCACGCTGCTCGGAGTATACGGTGTAAATGATGATGCCACTGTCGCATGTAAGGACCAATTCTTCGAAGATCTGAATGATGAAATACTGAACGTTGGTGCTGGCAGGGAAGCCATTCTTATGGGTGATTTGAACAGCAGAACGGGACGACGAGTAAACTGTAAAGTTGTTGGACCGTTTGGGGAGGATGCTGTTAATGATAACGGTGATCGGCTCATCTCAATTTGTTCTCAAACTGAGATGAAAATTTTGAATGGCTTTTTTCAACACAAAGACATCCATAAGTATACCTGGGTCCAGCCAACGCGAGGATTGAAATCCATCATCGATTATGTAATTGTAAAGCACACTACTAAGTTGAAATTGCAGCAAGTTAGAGTGTGCAGGGGACTCTCTTGCGGCAGTGATCATCATTTCCTCCGAGCAGATATAGCGTTTCCCGTTAAAGGGATTAAAGATAAAGAGCCAATGCCTGAGCAACAGCAGAGTCAGGGAACGCAAAATCATGAAGTATGGTATAACATCGAAAGTTTGGAGCACCCTAGTGTCAAGGCTCTGTATCGGAAACGCTTAGATGAGAAGCTGGGGGATGGACTCTCGGGTACCACGGAAGAGCAATATCAGTTCATCAAAGATTGTATCCACTCTGCAGCGAAAGAAGCCCTAGGTGTTCACAAAACCAGTAATAAATACCAGCATCCTTACTGGTGGGATGAAGAAATTGAAGACGAGATAAATCTTAAGAGGCAAAAACACCTTATATTTCTGTCGTCTAAAAAGACTGAAGATAAAGTTGCTTACAGGAAAGCTCAGTCTAAAGTTAGGAGCCTCATAACACGGAAGAAGAATGAAGCTTGGGAAAGCAACTGTTCTAGAATTAACACCTACCTAGGGGGGAGAAAAAGTGCTGAGAGCTGGAAGTTAATTAAAGGTTTACGTAGAGACATGAAGCGCGACATCGTTTCTCCGATATCACTTAAAAAACTGGAGGATCATTTTAAAGATCTTTTGACGGAAAGGCGCCCAGAGTTTCGAGACAACAGCACGGACAACGGAAGAATGAACAACTTGGAGATCCACACTTGTGACATAATTAAAGCGGTTAAAGAGCTAATTAATGACAAAGCACCGGGTCCTGGTGGGATTCCTGTCGAGTTGGTCAAGTACGGGACTGCCAAGCTCTTTGAGTGCCTCAGAAAACTGATGCAACAATGCATCAGGGGTGACGAGGTACCAAGGGAGTGGAAGGAGTCTTGGATCAAGGCCATCTACAAAAAGAAGGGAAGGAAGGACGACTGTAACAACTACCGGGGGCTCTCAGTGACCGGGACAATAAGCAAAGTGTACGGGAAGATACTGAAAGCGAAGATCGAGGACGAATGGCAGGATCACGAAGCAGAGGAGCAGGCTGGTTTTAGAGCTGGCAGGTCTACGATAGATCACCTCTTTGTTATTGTCCAGGTCATTGAGAAGAAAATGGCCGTAGCTCAGGAACTGCATTTAATTTTTGTGGATCTCCAGAAGGCGTATGACAGCGTGCCGTTGGTGAAACTTTGGGAGGCCTTGGAAAAATCGAATTTTAACGGGGGGTTGATTGACGCTGTTAAGCGATTTTATAAAGGGAGTTTTACCAAAGTTAAGTGCCATGGGGGGTTGTCAGCGGGATTTTATGTGACTAAGGGTTTAAAACAGGGATGTTGTTTGTCGCCAACATTATTTAAAATTTATCTCGAGTGCGTGCTAAAAGAATGGAAAAAGAAATGCTCTGGTATGGGTGTCCCCTTGGGTGATCTCGAAACTCTGTTTACTCTGTGCTTTGCTGATGACCAGGTGGTGGTTGCTCAAGATCAAGATGACGCGGAATACATGATGCGCAAGCTAGTAGAAGAGTATCGGAAGTGGGGTCTGGAAGTCAGCATATCCAAATCTGAGAAGATGACTTTTGGCGGTGATCAGCAAAGCATTGAGTTGGAGGATGGGCAGCAGATCAAAGGCTGCGAGCACTTTAAGTACTTGGGAGTGCGGTTGACCCAGGATGGAAGGACGGATCAAGCTATCAGGGAAAGGAACACCTTAGCAAGGAAGGCTATAGCGATGTTAAATGGAATCCTCTGGGATCAGCGGATTTCCAAAGATAACAAGAGGAGGATATACAACGCTGTAGTCAAAAGTATATTAACATACGGATGTGAAGTTTGGCAGCTGAAGAAACGGACACAGGATATGCTAAGAGCAACGGAGATGGATTTCTGGAGAAGGTCAGCAGGAATTTCTAGGAGAGATCGGGTCCGTAATGATAGAGTGCGTCAGATAATGGAAGTCGAAAATGACATCGTGTTCGACGTCATGACCAAACAACTTGTTTGGTATGGTCATGTCAATAGGATGACGGAAGAGAGGCTGCCAAAAAAGATGCTTGATTGGGTTCCTCCTGGGAGGAGACGTAGGGGACGCCCAGTGAGAGGTTGGCGACAGGGGGTGTTAAATGAGATAAGAGATTGTCAACTCCCTGATGATCTGTGGGAAGACCGAGCTTTGTGGCGATTAGGCGTCGCACAGCGCCAAAGAGCGCTATAAAAGCGACTCATATATATATTTTGTAATAAGGAACTGCTATCTTTAATTAATTCATAAAAACACCTTTAGGCATTAAGAAATTAACGGCACAATATGCTATTGCTAAAAAGTACCTGTGGGGCATATCATTATTGAAAAAAGAAGTTCAAATAAAAATGCTTAAATATAAAAATTTCCGTATTAACCATATTAGGTAGAATTACGTATGAGCAGTTTAATCATGATAGCCATTAGTAATAATTGTGCCTGTCGACAACCACAGTTACTCATGAAACCGCAAAAATGTTCGAAGTCAAAGATAGGTGAGATAAAAATGATACTCATTCGTGAGAGGGATCTCTTCTGCGAGACTTTAGCAGTAGCACCAAACCACCACGCCGCGTACAAATCGCCTTCAAATCAAGCGCACGCAACACGTCCTGTTTGAGGGTAGGTTTGATTGTATGAGTAAGGGGTGACATTAATTTAGTGCATCGCACCAACAGTGAAAGTATGTGAATATGAATGAAATTATATGTATAGTCTACCACCTTTGCTTTCAAATATTCATGTCGAGAACGGAGTATTTTCAAAAAAATTAAGATCTTAGAGAATGGGAACTCATTTTATTTTTCCTGCTGTTCGTCATGAAAGATATTGTGAGTATACATAGTTTTCACGGATAAGGGAAAGATCGGCTTCTCGAATGTTCTTTTCGTTTCAGATGTATATTCCTCTTTCATCGTGCAAATATAATTTAATGTTCAAATTTATTTTTTCGCTATAATGCGATGCACCCATGCTAAAAAATGTATAAAACAGCTCCGACTTGATCACTGCGTGCCATTTTTATGAGTGAGAAGCCTTCTCTCTGAAGTTAAGTTACTAAAAGTTCAGAAAAAACTTAAGTAATATGCTAGACTATAATGCAAGTGGTCAGTGAAACTGCAAAAAAACGAACCTCGGTTCGCGACGCTGCAGAAGTTCTGCCGTAATGCGTTTTCTGAGTAGAGCAATACTCATCCTCATTGCTCGAAAACTGTTCTGATTTTATTTCTTCTGGTGGAAAATGATCTGTAAACATTTTTAGCAACAGCAATTTAGTGTTCCTTCTGATAAAATAAAATTCGCGCGATTGCAGTTCCATCGTCGACATGAAAAATTTACAACTTCATCGAAGGACTTCGTATCTGGAAATAACTGATGCAACCCTCTCATGATGGAATGGAGAATTTGCAGGCGTCTGAAAGTTTTGAATTTAATGTTCAAGAAGAAACCACTAAGTGCAAAGAGCATGATAGTATCGTTGGTCTCTAAAATGAACAAATTATTATTGGAGGATATAGGACCAAACGACCTAATCTGCAAAATCACATGAGTTTAAATGGGAAATGCCGCCTGGTGACGTCATCAAACAGCAGATTTTTTTAAATTTTTAAATGTATATTTTTCGACTATTTCCAAAGTCTGAAAAAAGTATGAAAAATACTGTGAGCGCATCTCATTTGCAATCTTGAATGCAGCATCCAAATATTCTCATGCAAATTTTCTAATGTGATGAATCTTTTCACTTTGAGTAAAAACGAATCGAAGATGAACGATGAATGGAATGACGCAAAGCCAGAATCACAAAACTAAGACCAAAAAGACACCATGTAGAATTGATACGGAAGAAAAAACTTCAAGCGCCGATGCAACGATATTTTAAACGAACGGAAAAATCAAGATAAGAGGAATGTAGTTCTGTCTAAGAATTCAAGTAATAAAAATGACCGATCCATATTCTGGAAAGATATGTATCTATCCCAAGCCCTTTTAGATTGCTTGACTAGTCTTGATAATGATCCAAGTTCTGATAGGGGCTATGTTCATCAATCATCGAATCAATCGTGAGTGGCTATTAAATTTATCAAACTGGTCAACGAACCGGAAGGCTGGCAACGTCTAATGCGGGCTGGATCTATTTTTAAGAATACGATCCAAGTAATCGAAATCAATCCGATTGATCGATTAGACACACAGCTTTGAGGAAGTTCTACCCACATGTAATCCACACCGCATTGTAATCTGGTCAACCCTCCCAAGCCAATTTCCGATCGAAGCTCATTCACACGGGCAGGAGTCTTAGCCACTGCTAACCACCGTCCTATACGTTGTCTCTCGAGTTATCCTACCGTGACGTCATGTTATCGGGTAGAATAAAAATCCAGATATTTCAAACTTACGCATTACTACGATGTACTCACAGGAAAAGAATGATTGCTATTTTAACAATTACATTGTTAAAAAATAAGTCCGACATGTTTCAAATGTATAGCTAATTTAACCACGTATTTTACCACGTATGTGGTATGCTAGTTTAACCACGGGGGTTGGTAAATTAGCATTTTTTTATTGTAAAATCTACACAGAAACATGTCGGACACTTACTTTAACCGCAAAATTGTTAAATCAGCAATACCATTTTTCTCCGTAATTTTTTCACCTCCTCATGGGATACGCAACTGCGGACTAGAATATAACAAAATCCCACGTTTGATTTCATGCCAAAACAACCGAACAGACTCTACAAGCCGATTAGCGCCTCCAAGACTGCACGAATATTTCACGCATTCCATCAAACACATTGCGGTCAGCGTGAAACGGATAGCGCCTACAAGAATGCATGAATACTTCACGCATTGCGCCAAACGCAATGCGGTCAGCGTGAAACGCATGGCGCCTACAAGACTGCGTGAATACTTCACGCATTGCGCCAAACACGGTGCGGTCTACGCGGCGCGGCGGCGGAAGTTAAAATCATTAAACCACATTCATGTTTCTTCTTTCATAATTTTTTTGTTCATTTCTTATGAGTGAAAGGCTTTGTTCACACAGAGATAGGTTTACGAAACTTAACTTTTGCTAGTAGTGTTGACAGGGCATTTCTAAAACATGTGTTCAACACAAGTAAACGCGTCTTATGCACCCCTCCCCCGCTGGCACGTTCACTTGATAGTTTTTATTGATATTTCAATACGAATAAGAAGGAGGCGGCAAAATACAGGCGGCCCATGGGTGGCTAGTAGGTAAATCCGGCCCTGGAGACAATAAAGTTGCTCAATTTCTGTCCAAACTTTCGCTGAATTTCTCATGTAATCAGAAAAGAAGTCAATGAAATTTTTAATCAAAAACGCACTTTGTTCTCCAGATGAGGGTACAATTTTTGAGTGAAAAATTTGGCCTGGCCAAAATTCAGTTGCTTTTTTAGGTCTGGAAAGCCACAATTAGTCCAGATCGTGAGAGAATCTTCCTAGTTAACTATAACGCAAACACCTCGTCATGGATCACAAAATTCTCTTCTCTTGACACTTTTTTACATTTTGTGGGATTAATATGAAAGTTGATACGTTTTCATGCATGGGTAATGTAGTAACGTTCTTTTCTCTTGGAGGTCATGAGTCGACCAGCGGGCCGACTATTGAAACTGATAGACAAAGCGATAGACAAAGAAGACATAGGGAGTATAGAGCGATCCTATTGGTTGACATGGTTGGTTCTTATAGACTAAGGAAGAAAATGATGGACTAACTGTCCGGTCTTTGGTGGGTTGCCGTTAGTTAGTCCATTACCTACCTCCTATGTCCATTGCCACCACCCGCTTCCACCAATAGGATCCCTCCAAATCCCTTTTGTCGTCTTCGTCTATAGCTTTGTCTATCAGTTTCAATAATCGGCCTGCAGATCATGGGAGAAGTTCCTTTCTTTTTTACCTGACACATACCCAGTTCTACAATACAAATTCGTCTTTTACTAGACTTTTTACATTTTGCAGGATTGACATTGAAGTTTCTTCTTCGTCCTTGATAAAATCTATCTAATTCGTCAACTAAACGATATCATAGATGACTCCAAGGATTTCGTTATATTTTGATCCACCCCACGTGTCAGTGTAGACAAAAGTATCGAACGAAATCTAAATCCGACTGATTATGAAATTCTTTTCTAGCTCTCGAGTACACATTAATACTCCCTTCGTGCTTTTCCTATATTTCTATGCTATCGAAGCACACTGTATGAGTCTTCGACTGCTGTCAAATTTTCAACGACGAAACTTTTATTAGAGATATGAATATTTTCCCTTGAAATTCCCAGGAGCGCTGGACTAAACTCTGGAGGAAACGCTCCGAATGTTTCAAGGAGGAATAATCCCAAAATCTCCAGAAAATGCGTAGTTCATAAATGAAGTAGACAACATCGGAACGTTCATACGGCGTTTTTCCTCAGCACGACGGATAGGGGTTATAATCCTTTGAGGAAGCCCCGAGCTAGACGCGCTGTCGAGCTGTCCACCCTCGCCCCGTGCCTCCTCCGCCCCCCTCGTCACCTGGATGATCGGGTTGGAACACCGCGCCTGGAGGTGAGGCGGAAATGAGACTGACCAGGCCGGATGTGGATGCGACTCCACGGAGCGAGGCGTCGGCGTCGCACTTGTTCCAGCTAAGTGGCCATGGCCCCGACTCCAGCCCCCCCCCCCCCCCCCCCCCCCCCCCCCCCCCNAGGGGGCCCTTTGTCTCGTTACGGCCGCTGCCACGCACTCCGGCCATGGCCATAACCACCAAAATCTCAGCCGACACCCTTCCGTTCGGGGCCCTCTTTCACGGTTTGGGAACTCTCATGCCCAGTGCCTCGATTGTCGAATCGTTATCGAATGACCTTGATCGATATACAGCATTGTTAAGATAGGGAGTTATGGTTCGAGTTTGTTCGATAATGATTCGACAATCGACCAGCAGAGCGTGAATTAAGTCTCGTTTTATTTTTTGAAGGGGCATCGTTGTCGAAAGGTGGAGGAGCTTTTAACTTCCCCCACCCTCCCTGAATTTCCAATCAGCTATTTTAATGGTAAAACATGCTCAATTTTTACAAGTTTCTAAGGTTTCTGTCAATATTTTATTTTTCTTATTCTCCTCTTTTTCTTGTAAATTCCTCTCCTTGCAAGCTCAGTAATAATTGTTCGTCCGACAACTTTTACCCTCTCTCTAAAATTCGGAAATTAGGTAAACACCAATGTGACTATAACCATTTGCATTAAACATTCTATCAGAGGACTACTGTCAACAGTGCATCATTGCGCCCTCATTCTGTCTATTTCGCCTTCAAAACTGAAGTAGGCAATGTGGGCGGCTCAGGAGCAGGAATAGTTGCTCGCGGTAATGTGGCCAGGCTCATCCATTTTAAAATGAAGACACGATGATGTGTGATATCTTGAGGTTTGAAGAATGCCTCTGAATGACCACAACATAAATATACTTTTAGTGAGTTTTCTTTAGGCTTGAAGAATAGTATAAAAAATATATGTTACTTTGAAAAATATAACTTTGTATACATTACTAGGAATATTTTCTGGTTAAGAATATGGTACCTACGAATAATGTTTTATTTGAAGGTGCGATAACCTCTTTGTTTTATAAAGACACCAGATATACTTTGAATTAAAAGCAAACGAACTATATGAATTGAAATCATGTGAAGTAAGTTTTAGTTTTTGAACCCTTGGTTTTTTATTGGTCTTACAACGTTTTACTGTTTTTAAACTTGTTTTTAGTCTGTGGTTGTAGGTCACAATTTCTTCAATTTTCACTGACCATCTTATGAAAAACTTTGAAGATGAGAAATAGACAAAGAAAAAAGTTTGTTCTATCGGTAACATTAATGTTTATAATTCCTTTCCGCATTTACTTCTTCCGTTGAGATACCCTGGTTTACTTATTGAATTAAGTTATTTGTCTGCAACTTAACGTTGAACTAAAACATACTAAAGACTCAACTTATTGAGAGGGAGGGAAAAAACAGAAATTGATTATTTTTTAAACAACTTTGTTTTTATTAAACCATCTACATTGAAAATCAGAATATTTACAAATTTTAACTAAGTCAACATACATGAGAATAAATTATTACATATAAGTAGACAAAAGTGAAATTACTGTACAGACTAAGTTACATATTAACTTAAGTTAGTATGAAAAGCATTGTCAGTCTTTGGATTATTAGCTGTCTTCGAATGTGTGCATTACTATATTACAGTGGAGTGGCTCGCATAAGCTGCTCACCACACACGGGTTACACAATCGTCCCTTAACTACATATACAGAATAAAGACATTTAATAATTTTAAAAGGAGAAAAACGTCTATAAAAAAAATTACCTACTATATTTTTACAAAATTAAAATGCGTTTCAACAACACAATGATTAGGTGATATCTAGCCCAAACGCATTCCTCAATGCACTTGCCGGCGCTGAGTACGTCGAAGCACTACTTACATACATCTAAAAAATATTAAAAGAAAAAAATATAAATAAAAATAAAAAAGCATAACGATAATAAATAAAATTTAATTATACTAGAAATATATCATTTACGAAGATATGTGTCGAATGGACATCTATGTTTCGAACTATCTTAATACGCTACGGTCAAACTGATCAGTTCAGATTTAAAGTATGATGATTACCGTCTAAAGGACCGTAGTCATAGACTAAAGGAGAAAAATTCATCGCATTATCGGTAAATTTTTTGAGTTACATAAAGTCACATTCAAATGAAAAATCATTTTAATATGAAGGAGTCTCATATGAATAAAATAAAAAATGAACCGGCAAAATTGTTTATTGATTCATTAAAAAAAAATCCTAAAGAGCCTTGAGAAAATTTTTGGAAGATTTTTTGGGGATATGGTGATGAAGATTTGGTTACGATCTAACTTGTTTGGTTTCCTTTGCCGAATTGACGAAGGAGGCATCGATGAAAGCAATCAATCGATATCACTTGATGAAATCACTTTGCCTTGACCCTCTGTCTGGGCACCAGACGGTTCCCATGTTCGCGTCGGCTTACGGCCAGACTTCCTCCGAAAACAAACCTGCAATTGCAAATTTGCAAAGCGATAAATTAAACCGCAGAATCACGGCTCTAAACGACGGAAAACCGAAAGAGCATCGCGATGTGAGGTGTACTAATGAGCATCACCAATTAAACGGGTACCGAGTTAGAGGAATCCCTATCTGCGCGCTGTTCTTTTTATTGATGCGGCCTGGGGAGGCCGATTTTATAGTGCAAATTTTTACGAGTTTCGGCCGATCTGGGAATAAAAAGGGATTCAAGAGGTGTCGCTCAGTGGGAAGAATCGCGCTCATCTGCGGTTTTTCTTACGATCAAGAGAACCAAAATGTGTGCAAATAATTAAAATTTTCGGGTCAAATTGAAAGTTCATACGTCAATAAAAATGTAAATTTTAAGTTTGGTTCATAAATAGTGTTTTTTTTTAAACGCAATTTTTACCAGATTAAATTTGTAAAAATTCATAGAATTTATCTAGTTTGTAGCTTATTTCATGTTACTAGATACCCAGTTCGATTCTGGAAATGTATACTTAAGGTTAAAAAAGTTTGCATGACTTTCATTCGTTGCTTTATTTACTATTTGTTTTTCATTTGAGTGTGTGTCGCACGATATGGTTTAAAAATTTCTAAAGTAACACCTAATCCGTAAACATAGCGTTTCGCCGATCAGCAAAATACAGCAAGAAAACATTTAACGTTCGGAATAACTTTTGAAAGAAATTAGTAGGGAGCATAATGTGTGCTCCCTAGTGTCTTTGGCTCCATTGGTTCAACGATTTTAATTTAATCATCTCAATTTAAACACAATGCTATTTTTATTTTTTAAAAAAGGTATTCGGTGGAGTACTCACTTTGTCCATCAAATTCATGAAACTAAACCACCGCACGCGTATTGCGTCCGGATCATAAACACCCGGACTTGAAGTTTTAGGCTGAGGCATTTCGAGATTTTTTTTCTTTTTTAATTCGAGACGTTCGAAAAATCGCACTGCTTCGTGACCAGACTCTAATGCACGGAGTTCGCGTCTAATTGCATCTCGGAGGACCAATAAACTCGGCGCGAGATCGTTTATGACCCTTCTTTTCCTCTTCACTGCTGGGGGTAATTAATGCTCCCAAAGGCAAGGCGTTTGCTAAGGCCCCGTTTGATTCTTCGATGGATTGTTGTCAAATCACTAGATCCGATATTGAAAGTGCTGCAAAATGAGAATGTTTCAGACAAAAAGTGACGGGAAACGGATATTGTTTTTCCAGATCCAATGTTTTTATCAGTCGGAGAGACTGACAATACTGACATGCTTTCTTCTTTCGTCGGGTTTACAGAGCAATTAAAAAAAAAAGTTTTATTATTAATTTACTCTACTTGAATAACCAGACTTATTATTGACCCACGATTTAGAGAGAACTAGTAATATTTACTGGCGAAAAGCATAACACGATGGGAAATAGAATCAATGTAGTTCTTGAAAGCGTGACTCACAAGATACCCTTATAGATGCTATTGTGGCAACTGAGAAATTACTGTCATTGTGAATACATGACGTTTAATTACTGCTCTCCTAACAAGGAGAGTGCAGTATTCTAATGCTCAGATGAGGAAAATATATATTGCTGTTCAACTTGACCCTTTTCGACCGTCTGGCGCGTGAATGAAGAGGTTCTTAAAAGTATATTAAATTAATCTAACGTAATGAATTTGCGTGGAAATTTTTAGTTAGGTGATTTCAGATACCGAAAGGTGAACAGATACTTCATGGAAAATGTAGCGGTGCTTTAAAAACTCGAGGGGGGTTATGAAAAATTGATAGAATGCATTTTCTAATTACTATTCTTTCATCTACTGTGTGCTCTTGGACGTGCAACCTCACGACAACTCATCTACACGACAGATCGTACCTTTACTAAAAGAATCTTGGTATACTATTGGTGAGAAACATTCCATCTCCTCATATTTATGTCGGTAATGCGATGAACTTAAAAATTCTGAAAGATAAACGAACGAAACATTTTTCAGAAATGCCTACGCTTGTACCGACAGTGTTTGCGATATTATCAAAGAAATTTTGTCGAGTCACTCAATTCAGTTGCTTCATTTGAAGTTATGAGGTCCAAAGTCAAGGTTCACAATAAGCTTTGATTTGTCACTGTTGACACGATAAAGATGACATATATTGCGTTGCATTACACATTCTTCCTTAAAAATAAACCTAAATATAGCACTATTACATGTTTCACAGCCTTGTCTTTGTCTGTACAAACCATTGAGAAACTTTTAGAAAGGAAAATTAATAAATAAAATTAAAAAATCGAAAAAAAGGTAGAAACAATCTCCATGCAATGCCCAATTTCTGATACAATGATGTAAGATACTGCTGGCGTTCATTTCATTACTGCTAGAATTTGGAATTCCCAATAGTGTGGTCTTAACTAAGTATGGTCCAGGGTTTTTTACCCATGCATCAGTAGGATATACAAGTGCCTGAGTAAGCAACTGGTTTAAAATAGAAGTTGAAAATATGGACAAAAACTGTTACAATGGGAAACAAGTATCTAATATGGAGAAATTAGGTTGAGGACATTTTCTGCAGTATAATCAACAACCAGGTTCATCGCGCATTGAAACCGAGATTGCGATAAAATTTTCCTAATGTATGTGCATTGCATTTGACGGTTAAAAATCGTCCGTCACATGGTGACTTCGTGCCACTGATTAATCGTACAAGCATAAAATAATAGCATGCAAGATTGGGTGCATCCCGAATGCAAGCGAATCTCAGCGCATCGGATTGCAAGCGCGTAATCGCTCAATTTCAATAAAATCCAGTCATTAATTATTCTGAAATAAACTGATGAGAGAGGCAAGTCGATAAGCCGTGCGTTACGTGAGTGCCAATTAATTAATTAAAAGAAGAGGAGCATACAAATAGAGTCGAGGGTTATCGCTTGAAGCCTGAGTCTTGCACTGCAAAATTATTCTTGCACTCGCGCCGGGCAACTAGCTGGAAGATAACTATAATTAAGATGAGGGAGGTTGGGTAGATCCAAGGTTTGCGTCTGAATCTGTTGTGAGAGTCGCGATTTTTAGGTCGCCGGGATGTGTAGACGGTATGATCATTAAACACACTAAATTGCTCTAAATATACGATTACCTCTCCATAGTGGAACACAAAGCTTAAGTGTACCTTAAGTACCTTAAGTTAGTGTCGTGATTCCTTTCTTCTTAAGTAAACTAAAATAAATTCACGGATGATTATTTTTGCATCGTTACTCAATTGAAAAAACCTAGACATCAAAAAACTCTGTCCGAAAGAAAAAAGTACGGAGAATGCAGAAATTTGGAGACTTGACGAACAGTTTTCATCAAGTGAGGATTTCTGGAAGTGGAGATTGCTTCATACAACTTCTAATCTGATTTTTTTAAACTACGTTTCAGATCAAGCTCCAAACTATTAAAAATGAATGAATAAATAAATAAAAGATAAAAAGAGAGGGAAAACATACTGATGAGATATCTCGCACATT
This sequence comes from Bemisia tabaci, assembly GCF_001854935.1. NCBI lineage: Eukaryota > Metazoa > Arthropoda > Insecta > Hemiptera > Aleyrodidae > Bemisia > Bemisia tabaci. The sequence goes on from NW_017547177.1 coordinate 6,120,041, forward strand.
AAGATTAAATTTCCATCTCTCTTACAGAAAATATTACGCGATTACTCTACGAGTACGCGGTACAAAAAATCACAGTACTACTAGAACAAATAAGTAAATAATTAATCAGTGAGATAAATTAATGAATAGAGAATATGTCTAAATAAATACTAAATTTCAAGCAGTCGTTCAAGATAAAATGAGAGGATATTGACATACCTTATAGGGCTATTATTGAAAAAGAAAATACATTCTCAGCAAGTTTTGCTGTGCGATATGATAACAATGGACTTTAAATTATGTACGCTATTCTTCATTTTTCTATGCTTTTTGAAAGTTTGATGAGATCAAAACTCGAATTTTCATAACAGGGAACAGACTTCGCTCTAGGACTATAGAATAACCTACGAATAGAATGTAAAGCCCAGAATCTGTTTTTGATATCACGGAAATAATATTTGGTTCAATAGAACTCACCGGCTTTTGTTTGTTCAAGGGACTGAACTTTTCGGTAGTTGTGATAGAAAGTCCGTTCAAAAACGATGGAAAGTTAAGTCACGTCAATAAACTAAAGCCGATTCGAACTTAGGTAATTATTCCCCCAAAAATTTCGCCCATAACAATTTTCTTACTCCCCTAACGAGAATATTCTGGGCACAAATTTTCCCTAGAACACGCATTGTAAATAATTGCGCCGAATGGCTCGATTTACCACAAAATGCTTCTTTTTCAATAAATCCGCTGTATCTTCTTTTATTTTAGAATATTTACAATACTTTTTTCACTAGATTTTCAATTAACTATATAAACTACTAAAAATACGAAAAGGAACTTAACGCTTTACTCTTACGTGAGTGCATATCTACAGAGCATATCTAAATATTTTCCCTCATGAGGTCGTCTCTCGGTAATATCCTTACTAACTTCTCCAAAAGAAAATGCATACAGGGTGATCCAAAAGTTCCTCACCACTAGCTTCAAGTATAATTCCTGTAACTTTTAGACAAATTGAGATGGAGGCTTGGCATTTTCTGAGTGCTCCTAGGTCAAAAAAACGATCTTTGAGGCAGCTTAAAATTTTGAAGGGTCCACCTTGAAAAGGAGCAAGAACATTTGAAATTATAGAAGTGGTACGGGACTTTTGGATCACTCTGTAGAAAGTACAACATGAAAGGTGACGAGTAAGTCTCCTTTATGAACGTAAGCGCTCTCTTTCTACATATTCAGATGGAATGAAATGAAGTTGTTACCGATTACGAACCAAAATCAGGGAAATGAATGATACCCACCTTTTTAATTCATGCCACCGTACCGCCTAAGATTGAAAAATAATTTAAAAAAATAAATTAATAAAATAAATAATAGAGAATCGATAACGTGCGAAACGTTTCGTATTTCTCCTGGACTACAATTCACAAAAGAGACGTAGCTTCGAAAAAGGGGACTTCTATGAGAGCTCATGGTCGTTGCTGGATATTTGATGGCATAGTGTTGCTTAAAAGATATTCGGTGCTATGATGCTGCCAGTCAATTTGATCAAAGTTTTTTCATTGAAAAAATGCCGAAGATGCGACGATAATTTAAATTCATAAATAAATTATTAACAAATGTGCAAATTCATAAATTTGAATATGCATTTTTGGAAAATGTACGTTTTCAAAAACGAAAATTGATCCATTCAATTTGAAAAAAAAAAATCAATTTTTCATACAATTTTAAAAGCCTGTGACACGAATGAATCATGATGAGAATGAATGGAAGTCCCCTTTTCCGGTACTTTTAAAAAGAGAAGTCTATAAACACTCATATTGCACAAACGAAGCCTCTACTCATTGAAGATAAACAACGTGCAAATTTTGATTAGAATACGCTGTGCATGTGCAATTTTTAACCAGAAACAAAACCGAGTGTTGTGCTTTTCTATCTACAAAATTTGAGTGCACCTAATACAACAAAACACGCACAATTAATCTATAAATGGACTCGAATAAAATAGAAATCTAGAATATACATAAATTTGTGGGGTTTTGACTAGCTAAGTGGATGAAGTCACCTTTGAGATAAAATTTGTCAACTTTGTAACAAGGCTACTTTTTTAAGTAGATAGAAATAAATATTTCACAATAATGATATTTAGTCTGATATAACATAGATCGGTATGGTCTTCTAGGCACCACCATATCCGATGAAATTCAGATAGGATATATAATTCTTGAAAAACATACCCATAAGTCTATAGTTAAAAAAGCTATTAAAAATAGCGACAAAAAATACATTTGAAAAAAATCCATCCGGAAACTAAAACTTGAAGAAAGCATGTAATTTATTGCTTAAGTATTTCTATAACATCATACTTTGTTCTTTTCTTAAAAATTCAGACTCTGGATGAGCTATGAGTTTCTGAGATGATATAAAGCGATTCCGTGCGAATTTTCCTGGTAAACGTACTGCGGTATTGTTTCATATGAGTCGGACTGGAAAAACTTCGTTATGAAACGAATCATACGATAATTTGAGGCACCTTATTTCAGCGTTCTAATACTTGCATTTTTACAATATATTTTCATTAAAAGTCTCTTAGAGCATCCAAAAGACTCTGTGGACTAGAGCGAGTTTAAGTCAAAAATTTCCATCAAAGTATCAGCAAAAACTTGATGGAGACAATTAATAAGTTTTCGAGAGGTTTTTTTTTTTTAAAAAAAAAAATACTTGCATGTATTTCCTAGGGGCTCCACCCTTTGTGAGATCCTTCATCACCTTTTAAAGAACGAGAAGGATATCAAAAAAGCAAGGCACCAAAGATCAAAACCTAAAATATTTACTTTTTCACCAAGAAATGAGGTTATGTTGGATTATTGCTTTCCATGTTTAGGCTTTTCAGAATTACATAGTCTTGTAGAATCAAATCGGTAAAATCCTTTTTTTTTCGAGAAATTCAATCCGAACTCCTCAGGCCTGATTTTTGAAATTTCGTGATGTTCAACGGTACTAAACAGAACTATGGAGGAATGGTGTCATTTGGTTACTCTGCTTTGTCTATTAACCTCTTTCTCGTGCCTATGACAGGGTGGAATCAACGAGAAGCTAAAGTCACCTCTTGGGTTTCCGTTACTTCGTCGTCAAATCCGCCACGACAAAAAATACGACTGACGAAGCTGACCAATCACAAAACTCCATTTCTTCCATTGTCTCCTCTTGTCTAATCAACAGACACTAGATTTTAAAAAATTGGCTGCTGGCATGGTCCTGGGTAGAGAAAAACAGTTTTTCGAAGATTTCAAACAATCATTTCAGCAGCCAGAATATTGAAACTACGTTACATGACAAGACTACACGCAGCTCTATCTTAAACAAGCAATATATCGCATTTTGAGGTCTTCGGGCTTCAGTGGCGAGGCGTGAATGATCGATTATCGATATTTTCCCTTTTGAGCTGTGATAAAGAATCGATTTTTAGGGTGTTCGCTGCGAACACCCTAATAATCGATCCTTTCCCACAGGTTTAAATGGTAACTCAATCGATATATCGCAAAGCACGCCACGCCACTGTCGGACTTCTTTAAACGTTCAATACTCGGCCCGGAGCTGGAGATAGGGGCAGTGTCGGTTTGGCTCGAACATCCTTGGGGGTGCGGATACGATTTCGGGGTCCGCTTTCTCGTGTTTAACCCCAGTAACTTACCAAAAGTACTCCTTCATGCGGGGTTTCCAAGTTTTGGGGGTCCCCTGAGCCAAATTTCTGGGATGCTATGACACCCTAGCACCCCTGGCCAGACCGCCCTGAGGTTTTGATCTTAAGTGCCTCAAGTGAGGGCAGTTTCCTAATCACCAAAGATGTAAACTTGGTCTTACTCTACCGCATGGGGCCGGAATCGTCGGCGCGGCTGTCGTTCTCTTGCGGTCTCTGGGTCTCCTGCCCCGGGTCGTCCTGGGCGAGGGTCATGGAGGCGTGGGCGTCGAGGAAGACGTCGCTGTGGTTGCTGTCCTGGTCGGGGGCCTCCGGCTGCTCCCGGGCGAGGAAGTACTCGTCCTGGTCCTCGCCGAAGTTCTCGAAGCGGGACTCGCCCTTGCGGACCCACTCCCAGCGCCCGGGCAGCGGCTCCTCCTTCTCGAAGTCGAAGTTCCACCGGTCGCGGGCCGCCTCCTGCTCCAGCTTGATCTGCTCCAGGAGGCTGTTGGTGATGTTCTCGCCCTCGCCGGCCCCCGGCTCCGAGCCCCGCCCGCGCCCCCCGGAGCCTCCGGTCCCGGCCACCGGCTCCTCGTCCTGGAACAGCCGACGCCGAACGCCCTCCGCCATCTCACACACCTGCAACACAAAAAACCCACCACGTTAGCTTCCTAGAAATGGTACGACATCATACTAGAGACATTATGACGAAAAAACTCATTTGGTATGGCCATGTTCAGAAGATGGCAAGATACAGTTGCAAAACAAGGTCCTTGATTGGGTTCCTCCTACACGGGGAAAAAACTTCGCGGGTGAGACCCGAAGTTTAGGTCATGTGGATCACTGAAGTTTTTAGATTGAACATCTGAACACTTAAGGTCTAGCTGTCGAGGTTCGGATCATACATCTGAAACTTCAGTTCTTACGTCTGAAGTACTTCGGTTTTCACATCCGAAAAACTTCGGTTCTCACATCCGAAAAAGTTCGGTTCTCACATCTGAAGTACTTCAGATGTAAGAACTGAAGTTTCAGATGTGTGATCCGAACCTCGACAGCTAAACCTTAAGTGCTCAGATGCTCAATCTGAAAACTTCAGAGATCCACATGACCTAAACTTCGGGTCCCACGCACGAGGTTTTTTTTTCCGTGTAAGACGAAAAAACTCATTTGGTATGGCCATGTTCAGAAGATGACAAGATACAGTTGCAAAACAAGGTCCTTGATTCGGTTCCTCCTGGGAGTAGGCGCAAAGGGCACCCAATGAGAGGTTGGAGGAATGGGATTGAGGCAAAAATGCTGAGACGCTCAATGCCCGAAGGGTTGTGGTTCGATAGGGGACAGTGGAGGTTAGGTGTCGTAAAGCGCCAAGGAGTGCTATAAAGCGACTTACATGTATACGCATGTATGTATTAGAGTCATATTAACTGCTGTCGTGCTAAATATATAGACACCGTATGAAAATTCGTAAGTTACCAAATTCCCCCTGATAAACATGTATTTTAGAAGAAAGCTGTGCATACTTTTTCTTGAAAATATCAGATATTTTGGATAAGTTGCGAACAAAATTGGAAGAGAAATATTAACTTTCTCTATAATTTCGTATTTAATCAAAGGAAATTTGGCAACGCCTGGAAGATCATACGACTTTTTTCAGCACGGCAGACGGGTTCTCTAGACAGAGATAAAAATGTTAGCACTGGGCAACATGTTTTCTGATTGCAGCACTTGATTGACCAATGATATCTGGAACCCATCAATAAATCTAAAGTACCCGCATTCATAAAAACTCAAAATGAAAACTGATTTCATGTGTGAGACCACCACTCTTCAGTTTCTACTTTCAAAATAATCATATTCTGCGATGACTTACGAAAATTGGTGGACAGTTTAATATGAGTCACTCAAGGATCAGGACAGACTTTCAAGTATGCCGGCACGTCCTGCTACTTGAGTTTTTGCTCCCTGACGATTATGAACCCAGAAGAGGACGACAATTAAGTGATATTAAAGGAGGCATAAAAATTAGTTAAGCTGTTTACTATTCCTCGAGCGCAAAAAACAATGAGCCAGGCGCTGGCCGCGCATAATGCAAAGCCTCTGACAAGAGGTTGCCAAACTGGCTGCTGTCGAGACATTACATTCCTATGATAAACACATCGAATTCCGAAATGCGGGAGTATTTTTGAAAATTAATTACACAATAGTATATTTCCTTCGGGAAATACACCAAAAACTTTCAACGTCTCTTCACTGAAGAGCCATATTATCGCGTCTTCATGTTAAGCCTCTCCCCGCCCAACACGAAATATTGCAGCAATATTGCAGCAATATTGTCAATATTGAAACAATATTGTCATGTAAATATTTCCTTAAATACACTGCAGAAATATGTTGACAATATTGCTAAAATATTTCATAACAATATTGTAACAATATATTTATAAAAATGTTTTAAATATATTTACAAAATATATTTATGTAATTACTTTTAAAACAGTTTGTAAAATATATTTACAAAATATTTTAAAATTATTTTAGAAATATTAGTTTAAAAATATTTGTTTAATATTATGTTAAAAATATTTTATAAATATTTTTGTAATATTTAAAAATTAATTGCTAAAATGGCAAAAAATGGTTTGCGATTTCTGCAATTTGCTTTTTTTGCTAAAATGCCCACCCTCGTGGCGAGAACGACAAAACAATTTGCAAAAGTGGTAATTTTATTGTGCGAAAATGGCAAACTATACTTTTGCGAAATTAACATTACTAGTTTATGCTATTATGGCTAAAATTTTTGCTAGATTTTCAAAATGTTTGCCAAATTAGCGTATGGTTTTGCTCTGTTTACCAATTATTTTGCGGAACTTACTAAAATCAATCTCTAGAAAAAAGAAAGGGGGGGGGAAGAAAAGACAAAAAGAAGGGAAAAAAATAAATAACATAACATAAATACATCGACATAAATTCAAACTAGGAAAAAGCTCAAATAATTAAAACTGGAAAAAGACGCAATAATAAAAAACAGTAATTTGGTAAAGAAAAAAATGAGAGAGAGTTTAAAAAAACGAAAATTTGTAATACATGAATAGGAATATGTTGAGTACAATTAACAAAGAATTTGAAACACAAATTACAGGATGAAATAAAAAATAATAAATAAATAATAAATAATAAATTCTGGTAAAATATTATAAGAATCCGTCAATAAACAAACATATTACGGACTCAGAGGCCTGCGATAGTTAAGAGATTGAATTTACGGGCTCATCTACATCAAGCCTGGCTGGTCTGGTGGTAAAGTACTGGACTTCGGATATCAACTCCAGCCCGAGGCGTGGGTTCTAATCCCGACTAGGACGGCGCGGATTTTAAGGTCAGTAACAACTCTACGATCCACAACTTGGATGCATGTGTACGTTAGAAAGAAAATTAGTACCCAAGACGTCTCCTAGAGTGCGCGCACACGGATATGGAATATGATAACCTCATCGCAAGTAAATATTTTTAAAATATATTATCAATATTACCTTGACAATATTGCTGCAATATTGTCAGGAGGGCGGACAACAAACTATTGCAGCAATATTATTTCGATATTGTTAAAATATTGTTAAAATGTTTTTGACAATATTTCAGCAATATTTTTAAAATATTTCCGTGTTGGGCGGCTGCGGTAGGCTGCGTTTTTACCCAATTTTTTTTTTTTTTTTGCTCTTTGATTAGAATCTGCTTATTATCACCAACATTTTTGAAATTTCGGGTGCACTCGTTTTTGTTCACAGATTTTTGCCGTTATTTGGAGTCCTGCCATTTTTCGGACAATCACGAATTCTCGGTATATTGATAATTCTTCAGTTTTGCGGTCACTCACCATGGGCGGGTCCAAAGAGGGGGCAAAGGGGGCGTACTCCCCGCTCGCCCAAAAAAAAGGAAGAAGAAAAAGGGAGGACAGAAAGAAAGAAAGAAGGAATGAAGGAAAGAAGAGGAAGGGATGCTTATATTTGGCAATTATTCATGTCAAAATTGACCCAAACTCCGTATAAGATGCTTTAAAATGTTTTAAATTTTCTAAGGGAAGCTCCCAAACTTACTTCGCCTCCCCCTCCCCCCCCCCCCCCACGATCGAAGGATCTGGATTCGTCTGTCACTCAGAAGTGCTTACAAATAAAAACGGTTGCTTTACTCCTCTTGAGTGATCAGGATTTACACGTTTCTTAATTTTCTCTCTCCTCCTCTCGCCCTCCCCGTATGAAATAAAAAGTCTGATTATTCACTTTCGGATGATCCGACAACCTTCCATCAGACGCTAACAGGTCATTCGGCAGACTAGACCTGTTCGAATTGAATGTTGAACCTAGGCTTCCAACGACAGAGGAACTAGGAATACGAGGTCGAGAAGTCAGGGAGTAATTATGCGGGTGATTATCATAATTTCATAATAAAATCAGTGACCAGGTACGAGTGCTTGCCTGGCTCCGAGTCGACTAATTACTCTGCCTCCCCCGCAATACCCGTTGCCACTTGAGACCGTAAATTCTGGGATATTGAGATGGGAAACGAAAAAAAAATTCTAGGAAAGGTATACGTCGGATCTTCACCGAGCTGTTTAAAAATATGGAGAGGGAGCTCGAAATGCAATGTGAGACAAATTCAAATGATGGCTCCTGCTGTTGGGTTCACGGAGAAATTCTCTAGATACCTACCATTGTGAAACTGAATCAGTTGATTAATAGATGAAATAATCCTGATTAACCATGATTTCTTTTTTTCCTAAGTGCGGTCTTAAAATACTTGTCAAGATCGGGCATTTTGTTAAATGCCGAGGCAAAAATTCAAATTTGGAAGACCATCAAGTTTTACACGTTTTTTTTAATACAATGTCTGAATTTGTCCGTACTTTTAGAGGAAAAATTGATTGAAATACCTAGTTTCTTCAATTTACTATTCACAATTTACGCAATACTTTCTCCGCTAAACTTCTGAAAAACCTTTTTTTTTATTTTTTGTTTTAAAAAAGTACAAGGATTTTGGTATAAACGTTCTATTAGAGGTAAAAACGATTTAAAAACAATCATGGAATGATCGAATGTTTCCCAGCGAATTTTCCTTTGCATACTTGAAAAATGTCTTATGAAAAAAGTCAAGAAATCCATCGGCGTTAGCCTTTGAAAAACTACCTGATTTGACTACAGTTTTCGACGTATGCACACACATTGATTAGTAAGAGACGTACTTGGAAATATCCTACCTTTGGTATTCGGGAGGGAAAACTGAAAATTTACTCGCTGACACAATTACAAATTTTCTAGATGATATGACTTTAAAAAGAACTACCGAAAATCAAAACTATGGAAACGGAAGACATCTAACTCGGCACTGCTGTTGCTGCGGTACGCGAACTCAAGGAAAGTGATGCATCTGATCGAACATTCATAGGACAAGGAAGAAATGCACCATTGCATTTGATGAGGGATTCATTCATGACGATTTAATTTTGCATATCTGGGAAGGCCTTGTGCCAAGTAACAATGCGTAGTTGAAAAAGCCGTATAAACACTCCAAGACTCGCTGTTGCGAAGGTCAGGTTTTAAAAGTTATGGATGTAATCCGACTGTTTATCTGACATTGTCTTCGAAAGTAAGGACGTAACAAGAATAAGTTGGAATGCAATCAAAACTTCGGTGCACAAATGATGGTATTCATTAGGAAAAATTAAACAGATTTAACTGGAATTGACCTCACGACATTTTACGTTGCAAAATTTCCTCCCGTTTTCGCTAAAATAAACTGCTATGTGCCTTGAAGTTTCCTGCAAACTTTCCTCAACTTATGTTATGTCAATCATGAAAAGAATCCTCTTTTAATTTTATCCATTCAAAAGGAAGCGAGTATTTCCACTTTGGGAGACACCTTCAATTTTGGAAGATAGGCCAAAAACCGTCCTGCATGCGCGAATAGTTACCTACTCAGCGCCTTTAACTCTTCAGTTCGGCCCACTGCGTGGACGGCGCCTTCAATTTGTGCAAATAGGCCAAAAACTGCCCCTCATGCTCGAATAGTTACCTACTCTGCGCCTTAGATGTTTGTACCCGCCCACCGCGTGAGAAGCATCTTAAATTGTTGCATGGTGTGAGCTTTGAAAAGTCACCTCTTTTTTCCGACTCCACGCGAATATAAAATTGAATATGCCGTGAAGTGACTCATCCCTCAAATAAAACAAACAAAAATATTTCTTCTTTTCCAACTTGATACTGGCACGTGACGACGGCCATATTAAATTTTGCGTAAAGTTCTGATCATTCACCTAAATCATTTTATGCCTTTGCCGTCGCTTCAAAGCTTTTTATAGCGAAAAACGCAAAAACGCAAACGTTTCTTACTCACATTGTGGAGTTAGAGATGAATTTTAAGCTTCTCCGCGGACTGATTATTGAAATTGATAGACAAAGCCATAGACAAAGAAGATAAAGAGAAAATAGAGCGATCATATTGGTTGAGACGGGTGGTTGTTGTATACTATGGGGGAAAATTATAGACGAATTTTGGAGTTCTTCGTGGGTTGCTGATCGTTAATAATCTCTTACCTACGCAACCACCCGCTTCCATCATTAGGATCAATACATTTTCTCTTTGTCTTTTCTGTCCATCGCTTCGTACATCAATCTCAATAATTAGCTCGATGACGTTCTCAAAGAGATTTGTTAGCCTTTTTTTTGTAAGCGACGACTTTCCGCTCCAACAAGCGCTTACAACATACACATTTCAGAAACCTCAACGTGACACTTGTTAAAACCAAGTTATGAGCCCGATTAGATGACTCCATGTGGCGTCGTCGCTGACCACGATTATACTGCCGTACTAAGGAAGAACGCCGTATGTGCATTCGACAGTTGCCAAATTTCCTTCGATAAAATGTCTATTTTCGAGGAGAGTTACGATCATTTTCTCTTGAAACTTCCAGATAATTTAGATCTGATAGCGAATAAAATTCTCCGAAAAGGTGAAGGAAAAATTTAAAGGATTTCCCTGAAAATTCGAATTTTAACTTGGGCAATTTGGCAATATCTGATGGCTCATCCGACGTTTTTCCTTAGCACGGCAGTACGCACCTGCTCTCTGTCGGCAATGATGCCGCCACGGTGCGGAAGTTCTCAAGGTTAATTTTCCGCTGCGATCCGATTTGCGCCTCCCCCCTTTTCCACCCCTTCCAACCCCCCTTCCCGCCTCTTCTTCACCCCTCCTTTCGGCGCCCGACCACGGGAAACGCCGGCCGTGCCGCTCCGAGTTTTCCGCAGACAATCACAGAGGTCAACTCAACTCCCAACACAGAGGCAATTCTTGAAAATCGGCAACACTGTTTTACCTATAGGTAAGACAATCGATTCTTGGTGTATTTGAGGCAAATTAATCGAAAATATCGATTCTAGGATCAATATTTTCGATTAATTTAAATGGAGGAAAAACAGTGTTACCAACTCCGAAAATCGCCACTGGCTCAATCACTACCGACGCTGTACGGCAAAGGCCACACGGTGAAGTTCAGAAGTGGGGCAAAGTCACAAAAATTCGCTCTGCCCTATTTTATCCGCTTACAAATAAATATGCGCAACCTGCGCATTCAGTCAGCTTTTAAATTTTTGTTCCTGTCCTTCATAAACTCAGATATCCATTGCGCTACTTTCCAAATATCTATGATCTTAAATAGTCGTATTTGCGCTAGAAAGAGCTGTATGGAAATATTATAAACCAAAAGGAACTATAAAGCAAGCAAATCCCGTCTACTTACATAGTTCGTTTTTATGTAATCTATTTGCAAAAGACACCACGTTCCACTCTGCGCAATTCCACCATTAGCCTGATGTTGCCGGATTGCGATGAAAATTAACGCAACCTCTGTTTACATGCGTGTGAATATAGGTTGCGTTCACAGTGATCAATAATTTTCAGTCTGCCAACTAGGACGTCATGCCAGGCAAGACGACCAGCCCACGTTTCTTTTGTCATAATTTAGACAGACTTAGAAGCGGAATTGAACTTGACGTTGCTACGACGTGGGCATTAGTTGAAGTGTTCTTACTGTCTTATTTAGTTTTGTATAGAACCAATGGCGTCTCACCACGAGGACAGCTTTTTTTTCAAATACGTAATTAAGTAACCTTTTCTTCCACTACAGTATTTTGATTTATTTTCCAACTCTCAGGTCAGGAAAAAAATACCTGAAAAGTTGGGCTCAAAATTACTCTCACTTAATGTTTCTAGATGAGGTAAGTTGGTTTCCTTCCGCTTGAGACGCAATTATTCTCTGAAAATGTGATGCATTATTGTAACAAAAAAAAGAAAAGAGAGGGAGAGAGAGAGAGAAAACAAAGTTGAGCTCTACGGAATAACGTTCATTTGATCTAAACTGCAACATGCCTGCAGAGCCTGGTAAAGTGCAGCAGCATGACAGACAGGGAGGGACAATTTTGCGAAGAGGGGGAGGAGAAGAGGGTGAGTTTAATTTGATGTGCGTCGAAAGAGGAGCCTGGCACGGCGTTAAAGTAGAAGATACGTATTAGATGATGCTAGGGCGTTATGGTTTCATTTCATTTGGCAGCACCCCCGCCTATCCTTGGCACGGCCTAATTAATAATACTCTTTGCTTACTTGACGCGGCCCAGATGGTCGCTCAGACAAGCAAGCNAGAGAGGGAGAGAGAGAGAGAAAGAAAACAAAGTGGAGCTCTACGGAATAACGTTCATTTGACCTAAACTGCAACATGCCTGCAGAAGTGCAGAGCCTGGTTAAGTGCAGCAGCATGACAGACAGGGAGGGACAATTTTGCGAAGAGGGGGAGGAGAAGAGGGTGAGTTTAATTTGATGTGCGTCGAAAGAGGAGCCTGGCACGGCGTTAAAGTAGAAGATACGTATTGGATGATGCTGGGGCGTTATGGTTTCATTTCATTTGGCAGCACCCCCGCCTATCCTTGGCACGGCCTAATTAATAATACTCTTTGCTTACTTGACGCGGCCCAGATGGTCGCTCAGACAAGCAAGCAACGAGCATAACACCGGGAACTCTCGCTGCAACCCCTAATGGTAAATCAACGACCCTAGAGGAACATTCGACGGCCATGTTGCCATTTCTCATCAAGTGAGACAGAGTGAAACCTACTATAGAACAGAGTTTAATACAACTTTTAAAGAACGTATGAATTATAAGAGAAAAAATCTGAAAAAAAAACAAAACTAACGTTATAGGTAACCTTTTTTGGTATTTTTGCAAGTAATATTGAAGAAAGGTGGAATTTTATTGAAAATCCTCAGAGATCTCTGAAATATCCCCAGTAATTTGTTTAATAATCACACATTTCAATAGAATAGTTAAAAATTTACTTTAAATCCACAGTAGTTTCTGATAGATTTTCCACGTTAATTTTGGCCAATGTTAATTTCCCACTAAAAACCTGTACCTAAGAGGACTCTCTTTCACAGAAATTTAACAATTTTTTTGGTTTTCGTTTGTAAAAACCGTAAAATATGCCTTTAGGCCGGAATTTCACACACAGTGAGACAAACTCACTTAAAGTCACTCAACCTTGACCTTAGATAGGTTTTACAAAGCATGGCAAATTTGAACAGTTACTTTAAATTTTTGTTTTGTTTTCTCTTGTTTTTTGTCAATGGCAACGTTGCTAAGAGAAAAAGGCTACCCTGCTGATGTTATGAGTGTGGAAACACTTCCCTTTACTCCTCCACCCTACCCGGCCTCCTGATCTGACTAATTAGCAACAAACACCCTTTTTCAGCCTGATTTATCTACAAAACTTGAAACGTGCGGTTTTGTCCCTCGCAAGAGTGGGGGAGTGAAGACCGCTGAAAAGGGATCAGGGGTCAGGAAAAAAGGTCCATAAACGCACTGGGATGTCGTAGGATGAAAAATGGAATGTATCACATCTTCTGGTATTAATTTGACAGTCTGTGGAGGGGAGCAATGCGTTTTGACGAGAAACGTGGTAATGAACGATGGTAACACGTGCATGTGGCAGTTGGGAAGCAGATCAGTTTACATGAATGTTTGGATATTCCTGCATATTATGCGTATTACATCATATTGTGATCCTCGTGATAGTTTCCTTGTAAAAATGTACTGCAGTGTTTGGTCATTACTACGATACAAACGAGCTATTAATTCCTCGACTTTCCACAATTCCAATGTAATCCATGGAACGCAACTTCAATTCTAAATTCTGAGATGAAAATATGTATCTTCCTATCAGTTTTCCATTAATAAATCATAAATTAATTTACGTCAAGTGCAAAAGATTTCCATGAGAAAAACGTTTCCGAAGATTTAACCTCCTTGGCGTCCTCGTGTAGATACAATGAAGATATGCATTTGTTCACACTTGAACCATCAAATAGGGAAATATATCGAATGAAATAGCCACAAAATCGATCCATCAGTCTAAAACCTCTCTTTTTAAAAATGGTGTAATTCTATAGTTATTGGATGTAAATCACTGTCTTTTAACAATGATTGCGCTGAGGTCTCATTTGCGAAAAGAGATTTTAAAACTGAGATGCGACAGACTAGAGTAAACATTTCCGTGACATCCAATTTACCAGCGAGCCAACTTCGAAAAAACAGTAAACATCGGGCGAATGAAGTCAAGATGATGGTGAGAAACAAAAGGATGTTTACTTTAGATATATTCTGGAGAGATAGAAAGAGCGTCATAATTCAAGCAGAACTGCATGGGCGAACGAAGTTGATAATAGTTGACAACAAAACAATCGACATCCGTATTGTATGACAAGGAACTGACTCACTGTTAACTCAAATCTGAGTGCAAACATTAATTTTTGAATGACTCATGTATTTGAGGACATCGTGCTACGTCACATATCACAATCAGTGGCGTGGTGTGCTTTGTGATGTATCGATTGATCTTCCATTTAAATCTGTGAGAAAGGATCGATAAACAAGGTGTTCGCAACGAACACTTTAATAATCGACTCTTCACCATAGCTTCAAGTGAGGAAATATCGATAATCGATCAATCACGCCTCGCCAATGTTTTCACTGATCTTTATGGGGAGCCCTCATGACGTCTGTGACTTCTTGGGACTTGGGCATAAGATGCTGTAACAGTCGAAAATTTGTAGAAACTTGAACCCTACGATCTGATCTTGAAATAGTAATTTGCTCAATGATCGCGACAATTTTTCCTGAGGGAAGGCTTTTGTCTTGGCTGAAAGTGCTTCTAGAGCTTAATTTTGCGTGATGCGTTAATTTGCGTTAATTTGCCTAAAATGTTTAAAATTAAAAACCCACGACCTTAAATTGAATAGGCTTTCAGCTCCACGACGATGAAAATTCTCTCTCGGGCTACATAGATAAGAGAGAATGGGTGGGTGAGTGTTAATATAACAAGATTGAAGGCGGATGATGATCTTCTATCCGTCTCTAAAGGACAGAATATTTTCTCAGTGATTAAACGAGTCCCGTTGCTTAAAAAGGAGCTATTCAATGAAGCCTAAGCCCACAGATAAACGGGCAGAAACGGTGAAATTAATTTAGATTAGAGGAGCAATAACTTGGCCCACTTAGGAAAAGTGTATCGCTCCGGACCTGGGCACCGAATTATCATTTAGAGTAAAAAACGTCGGAACGTGCTCAGGAGCTACTTAATCTCAGTGTGCGGTCCGATTGAGAGGGCGCATTAACAAAGAGATCAAAAGGGAAAGATTTAATGACGGGAGGGAATAGAAAAGAGCATTCGTTGAAAGGTGCCGCGCCGAGGTTACATTTTTCATTGTGACTCGGGACGTCTGAGCATGCTTTCGTCCGCTTTCGAGGACGTTTTCGCACCCACTCATCGAGTTCGTTGAACTATCTTACCCTTCAATTCTATGCTAACAGATGCGAAATCCTACAGCTTAGAAATGTTTGTGCGATTATTCGATCTACGGTTTCGAAGTGTGCGAAGCCTGCCAAGCGTAAACCCGATTGCTAACACATCACAGGGATGGTTTAGGGACAAAATTCAGCCTTGCAAAAGTACTCGTTCCTTGATTCGTGTAACCGGACTTCTTTCATCAGTTCTTTTGACATCATAAGTTTGGTTATACATACGAATCAAAAGTTAGGTTACACGAACTGAAATTTGGATTTGACGAGCCGGTTGTTTGGGATTATAAAGAAAACCAGGTTTTCTCATTTCGTGGATATGCAAGTTTGTCGACTTGGAAGTCATAATATTTGCATCCAATTTGCCCCATCCAACTTTCCTACTCTGCGTTAAAGTCTTTGAGTCAATTCACGTTCTCCTCCTATCCATTTTGTGGGTATGCAATTTCACCTGATTGGAAGTCAAAATAGTTGTTACGACTACGCGTTTCACGCCATCCAACTTTCCTACCCTGCGTTAAAGTCTCTGAGTCAGCAGAAAAGAGGCCAGGCTCTTTTTCATTGTTGCGAAAAAACGAGAAAGTTTCGTTGCTTCATATCGTATTGTGACCGATCCTGTGAAAAGGCACCTTGTCTTCCGGTAGAAAATTGCCACAGCTTGGAACTTAGCACAAAAAAAAACGATCGCAAAAGCGCCTGCGAAACTGTAGGTCTACTTCAAGCATCGCACCGTCTCCACGATCTCACGGCGGCACTGATCTCGAGCCTTGCTTACAGCACGCTCTCAGAGCTCTTGACTCGCGAACCGCGCTGAGTTCAGAGATGCGTGCGCTATTTTAAAATGCCTAGGGTAGCACGCACGTACACAACTTCGAAAAATGTACGCAAAAATAGAGCGTATTTTGATCAAAGCGTAATAAATTTCGTACCATCCAATACTCAAGGTAGCCTACGTACTTTTCCCACTTCTTGCGCCGATCGGTCGCTGGTTCGTGAACATTCTACACCCCTGTATCAAACCCCATCCATCGTCAGCAATCTTCGATGGTGGAGATTACCCTCTAAAATGTATCACCGCCTATCCTCTGGAGGAGCCACCTGCGGACCGAATGTTGAAATTGATAGACAAAGCTATATACAAAGAGGACATAATGGGTAAGGAGCGTTCCTATTGGTTAATTTGGGTGGTTCTTATAGAGCAAGGAGGTAAATGAAGGACTAACTAAAGGGTCTCTCGTGAGTTGCCGTTGGTTAGTCTATTATCTACCTCCTTTGTCTATTTTAACCACCCGCTTCCACCAATAGGATCCTTCCGTGTCTTCTTTGTCTGTAGCTTTGTCCATCAATTTCAACAATCGATCCTCTGGGAGGAAGACATCATGCCAGTACCGATGAATCGAAGTACGAAATAGGCCTTGCCGCAAGGGAAGATCCACGATGGAAATAAGCCAATCCGAGGAAGCAAAGCTATGACGGCCGTGCCAGCACAGGGCGGAACAAACGGGCGAGGTGAGTTGCGCATTTAAATTTTACGCTCACGTGTACTATGAACGAAGCTGGGATCAGCTGTTCCAAGCCACCGCAGCAAGTCCATGGACCATCGCGGAATGCGGACACACAGCCTGTCAAAGCCAGGTAACGACTTTTGCCCCTCCCAATTGCCTTATCCCGATCAGCAAAGTTGCCAAGCACGCGGGAGTGTACCGTGAGGTCTTAGTTCATTTCGCTGTTGCTACATTCGTACTGCAAAGGCTCGGACCCTTCATGGATTTATTTCTTTCATTTATTACAAAAGTTGAGAAAATGGAAAAATTATGTAATAAGCATCGAATAGACGTATAGAAATGGTATAATAAACGTTAATTATAAAGCGGTACCTTGGCAGCTATTATGCTAGTTTGAGAAAGATAAGAACAGTTCTAGTTGTACCACAGGACCCATATGACTTGCAATTATTTACTTCATCAAACTTATCGCTTTTTTTACTTTTTACTTATATTAAGAATGCCCGCATCCACACTCAGATACAATGTGCTGAGCCACCTTTCAGAAATCACAGGTATGTACACGGGAGAAGACATGAGATAATTTCGCTCAAAAACAACTCAAAGAATAAAAGAAATTGTCCACCGACAACAATCTAACGGTTTTCGTCGGTAGGTAAAACGTCATTTTTTTCCCTTATCCTATTTTTGAGCCGTGTGATACCATTCTAGAGCGTTGTTTTCTATTTTGATGTGGAAACTTTAAAGGAGTATTCGTGTCCTTTTTTTGAAAATTGGGAGCTGGGTCAGGCCAGTGTTGCTTAATTTAAAAGGGGGATGTAGGGCTACGTTGGGAGGGGGTTAAAAATCGGAAAAAGTACGTTACATAAAACTTGAACGACCCCTTTGAGCTTTCTCGCTTGTTTTTTCACTAAGCTCCTATTCTTCGCCAATACACGGGCAATACATCCGACAACAGCGGCAAAGCAGGAGCCTGCCTGTCTTTCCAAGTTCGCAGAAGTTTTATCGAATTGACTTGTGCCGCGATAATCAGGCGCAACGACGACGACCGACGACGCGATGCGACGTTGAAGTAGACGTCACGTCACGCATGCAATCTGTCCGTGCTAAGCTCCCGCCTCGCCCGACGACTTCTTATCAACAATTGCCTCGCGAGTAAACGTCGACTTGGTCGCTTCAGACGAGCAGACGTAGCGGCTCCGACGAGGAACGGCACAACCCGAGTTTTTATTCGCACGTAACACCACTTCCACTACGGGAAATTCACGATTTGATTGTTTGTAGGGACGGGGGACTCGGGCAAAAATGTGTTCCGTAATACAATTGCCGGTGGTCTGGAAGTCCAACGACCTGATCAATTCGCTCTCAAGGACGAAATTGCACTACCGTGGCGTGTTTGAAAGCGCCATTTCCTGGGCATCCTGGTTTCAATGGGATTTGGATCTCATTGCGTCCGGGAACAAAATTATATCGTTGCATATTGAGTCGTATGATTTTCAGGTCTGAAGACTCTACCTGGTTGCTTTTAGAGGCAAAGTTGTAACGTTGCACATTTTTAGGTCATGGTGTGCTACATGACTCTCTCTAAGGAACCAAGTTGCACCGTGACAAAGTCATTAGTATCATTTTCAGGGCTGAAGTTATCAATCCGATTGTTTGGAGGGATCAATGGAGATGTTGCATGTGGGAAAAATTTGCGATTTGACTGTTGGTTCATATGTAAAAGTCTGGAAAATCCAGACTTTGATCCCTATCTGTGCATGGAGAGTTTGTCTTGATGTAGATGTGCGGACTCTCAGGGAAGGGTGGGATATCCCCTCCATTTTGGCCTCAACTTGAGAGCTTTTTTGAGTTTGGAAGTTGATTTCAGAGAAAACCAGTGGCACCATCGTGTTTCTCACGAACTTTTACATTACAATCAACAGTCAAATCGCAAATTCCTCACACATGCAACATCTCGATTACACGTAGTACATTAAGTAGCATCATTTTATGCTCTAGATTTGCAGCTTAACTGCTTCCAGAGACATTTAACAAATTGAATATTGCACCATTGCCAGGTCGGAATATTGTACATAATTGCTTTCAGGGAACAGTCAAACTGGACCCATTTGCAGGTTGGAATACCTTTCTGCTTTCAGGAAACAGTTGCACTGTTGCATATTGAATTGCACCATTCCCAGGTCGAAATTTGCAACCTAATTGCCTCCAGAAACCTGGAGCACATTGGATATCACAATCTCCAGGTCGGGGTATGCAAGCTCCTCAGGTGCGTTTTCAGGTACCAGTTAAACTGTTGCATATTGAATCCCACCATTTTCAAGTCAGAGTTTTCAATCTGATTGATTTCAGAGACCGATTCACCGTGGGCCGTGGTATGATAAATTGCACCATTCGCGAGGTAGGGTAGGATTCGCAAATTGATTGCTATCAAAGATCGAATTTTCAAGGCCGGATTAAGGGGGTGACCACATGGGCCGCGGCCCATGGCGGCAAATCTAGGGGCGGCGAATTTTGCATTTTTTTTTAAATGTAGGTATAAAAAAATCGTAGGTATTTAGAAAAAAAATTACAAACGAGAAAAGGCTATAAAATCTCTCGTTTCCTACGAGTATAGTAATTTCTAATTGTGTCGTCTTTCAGTGATACAAGGGACAGCACCTTTTATTAGTCGAGTTAAGAGAGAAACCAAACACACAATTTGGCCTCGAACGGCGCGACTTAGGGAGAAATGATGACGAGGACTTCAGATGAAAAGGAGAAGCCCTTGGCATGTAACACATATTAATAGCGCCTACAAGACTGCACGAATACTTCACGCATTGCATCAAACGCAGTGCGGTCATTGTGGTCAGCGTGAAACGGATAGCGGCTACAAGAATGAATGAATACTTCACGCATTGCGCCAAACACAGTGCGGTCAGCGTGAAACGCATAGCGTAGCGCCTACAAGATTGCGTGAATACTTCACGCATTGCGCCAAACACGGTGCTGTCGGCGCGGCGCGGCGGCGGAAGTTACAATCATTAAACCAAATTTTGTGTTTGTTCTTTCATAATTTTTTCGTTCATTTCTTATGAATGGAAGGCCTTGTCCATTGGAGATAGGTTTACGAAACCTGACTTTCGCGCAAAGTTCCGTGACCTTTTGCTAGTAGTGTTGATAGGGCTTACCCAAAAAATGTGTTCAACACGAGTAGACGCGTCTTATGCACCCCTCCCCCGCTGGCACATTCACGTGATGATTTTTATTGATGTTTCAAAACGAATGAGAAGGAGGCGGCCCATGGGCGGCAAGTAGGAAAATCCGGCCCTGCAAATTATATCATGACATGAATTAACACCATTTTTAGGTGCGTGGATACGAACCTCGTGATTTTCAGCTGTATCGAGTGGATTACAATAGAGCGTTGGAGGAACTTTGCTGGAGGAAATTGGCTCAACTCTCACTTTCTTGCAAAATGTAACGCAAGTAATGAACATATTTTGAAGACGAAGGAAGCAAATCTCGTCATTACAATATCGATGGCTGAGGAATAATACCACCTATCTTCAAACTGAAAATTTTGCATGACGAAGAGAAAAACTTCGTCATTTTTGTAATTTTTAGGTTGGATTTGAAATACTCTGATCATACTAGATCATTGCAGCGCTCCCCCTTAGAATTGGAAAACAACTAAAATCGGAGAAGTCGCTAGCTCATTTTTGCCACAATTGTCAGTTAGGCGGTATTGTACCTTAGTTCTCGATCAGTAAAGTTAAGAAAACCTGAGTATCGAGGCTTGCTACCAGACGAAGGTAGGACACCTTCTGATTGACGTTGTCCAATCAACGAAACGGCGCAGGTGGCACACGCATGCCCACTCAGTAAACACTCAATAACAGCGAAGCACGGAGAAATTGTCAGCGCGCCCGGGGCAGACAGCCGCAGGCGCAGGAAAATTTTAAACGCGAGATAAGGCAATTTTATTTTTCACGTTATCGGCGGCGGGCGGGCGGCGAGGAGCGCGATTAGGCCAGGCCAGGGCACAATCTCCCGTAATTAAATCACGCAGAGTGAAAATAAAAAAAGCGCCGCACGATAAATCAACGTTATTCTGGTAGCCGATAAAACGCGTCCGAGAGGCACTCCATTATTAGACGCTCGGCTCTCGCTGTGCATCAAAACAAAATAAAGATCATAATACGCTCCCGATACCCGTCCTGCTGCTCGTCCCTCTATCTGCCTCGGTTCTTTGACCTTTAGGCTGCGTACTACAGCCCCGATAACAGAGCTTGTGTTTATGTGTGATGCTCTCTGCACGCTGCTACATGCTCGACGAGTGCATGCCGCGGCTTGTGGTATTTTAATCGCGCTGGTTCCCGATGCATGCTCGAGTCTCACGCTTGCATTGTCCGAGCGACTCTATCTTTGAAGTACTGATCGATCGATTTCCCCTCATGAAATTTGAATCAATACTCGATTTATCATCGAGCCAGCTCTGAGCGCCAGGCTTGATGCATTTGTGCGCTCTCAGTCGCTTCGTCGCAAGTATTCAATGTTTACGTTACTCCCCAGCAATGCTCCAGACTTAGGCGGATTAAGGGGGGGGACTGCACCTCCCTCCCCCATTCGCCAAGAAAAATGAGGAATAAAAAGGGAACAAAGAAAGAAAGAAAGACAGAAAGAAGGAAGGAACGGAGGAAAGAGGAGGGAAGACCGCTTACGTTCGGTAATTATTCTTGACGAAAACGACTCAATTTACATGTAAAATGCTTAAAAAATTTTCTGGAAAAAAACCCCGAAACGACGGAGTTTGATGGCTTAGGAAGAATACCGCTTATCTACAAACTGACCCTATTGCGGGACGAAGAGAGTACTTCTCCATTTTGGCACTATTGAGGTTACATTTCCGATTTTCTCGAACATTACACTACATTACAGCCAACAGCGCTCCCCTACAGGATTGGAAAAAAACTAAAATCACCAGCTTGAGTATTTTATACAGTAGAATGTGACAAAGTTGCTATCTCATTTTTGCCGAACTTGTCATTTAAGCTGTATGGTTCCTTAGCCCTCGATATGTGGCTTTTTCTAGGTGCAAATGGTATTAATCTCGTCCCAGGAATTGATCATATGTGGTTAGAAATTAAAATAAGGTTGAAGTGATAATAATGTAAGAATCGAAAAAAAAAAAAAAAAACACATAATCATAGCAACTTAATTGAGGAGTGAGACGGGTGCATTTTGTACAACACATATGCATGTGGTCCAAGGAAATGCCCTGCTAAATTGTATTTTAATGGACTTTCTGCAATGTGAACTCTGCTAAATTACCCGATCAAACCGATTATAATTGAGTCGGTATGATATCACTGGTACGGTTTTTAGACTTGAAAATTAAAAAGAAGACTAAGTACGCACCTTTGCTGGAGAAATTCAAGTATTCGGTCCCTGCAAAGTAAACTGGAAAGTTTTCAGAGCTCATTTTCAACCCCACAATAGCGAAACTATGACGTTTCCTTTGACTTCCGGAGAGACATGCGTCAGAGGACGTTGGATGCGCGATGAGCACTAAACTCTGACGTCAGATCCGATCAATCAGCACTTCAGCATCGAGTTAAAACTTGTCCCCCGGAAACCCGTTATAGTGACGCAGAGACCCGGCCTCCATAAAAATGTCACTGTCACAGGACAGGGTGTTGGGAGTATTTGGCACGGAGATCAAAACCAACAAGTTTGGATTTGCCACGATCGAACAGGGTATTCGAACCTGAGCACGGTTTTAACTGCACCTTTTTGACCTGACTTCAGTGTTTACTTTTTAAACCAATGGCAGTCTGAAATACAATTCATTGTAATTTTTTACAGTATCATCGCTGAATTTGAAAGGATGCGTCGCAAAAATCAAGATGCCGCTGTGATGCCACAAGTTCTGAACTTATTTTTCCCGCGCAGTAAGTTCCGACTTGTTTAGAGTAAACATGCGTGTTTGTTTGCCACTCAACGACCTTGGCAGCGTATCTTGAGTTGCCGCTCTTTTCCCGAAAGAGCCCATAACGTTACACGAACACGAACGAGAGTTTTACCGTTGGTAGCCCCATACTAAACTCCGTTTCGAACTTCCGTAACATTTTCACCGTTGAAACTAACTTACACCGGTTCCCAAATCAATATAGTCACACTGCCAAATGGAATCATTGAATAATTGCCGTGTGACCCAGTGCGTAAAGTTTCGCCACCTCGTTGGTATCAATTTTTAGCGGATAAAATTGAACCACCACTGTTTTAGTAATTTTTAGCGAACGCGGCTACCATTCGTGGTAAGAAACATAGACCGACCACTTGGGATATAATTTTTGACGTGTTAAGAGAACACTGAACACTGAAACTGAGTTGATTTACACTGCGCTGCACTCACATTCAGCGTTGATTCAAACGCACTATTACCGCGAGTCGCGATGCACCACTACGCGATTGGGCAATTCGCGCGCCAATTTTATCATCGAAGTTCGGATTCGCTGCGAACATGGCTGATACCGCACACACTCACACGGGGTTCGGCGGGGGCAGGGGTGAAGGCACCCTGTGGACGGCGGCGGGGGCGGAGGGGGCGGAGGAACCCTCGGCCTCAGCTGACGGGGAAACCGTAAACACGAGCGGATGAGGGTCAAACGAGGACTGAGAGGATTGCCGGATGATCGCGGCTGCGCTGCGGATGCGGAGGTTGGCTCTCGGGCTGCTCGCGCGCTAACGGGACTTCCACCGCGCGGTCGCGCCTCCTCGCGCTACGCCGCGCCGCCGCGCGTTATCGCCGACGTAACGAGGACTCCAGGCTACTTGCACTCTAGCGCAGTGCGCAGCAGCGGCCTTATCTCTAGCGAAGAGGATTTTCGAGAGCCGATCCGAGGATAAGCTCTTTTACGCGGGAATTTTAGATTAGAGGCTCTCTTAAAGCTTCGATAGTCTATCAAAATGTCCATTCAAATTAGAGGAAGTAAGTTCTAAAAGCGTTACGTTGCGTTACTTTCAAATGAAAACTTAGGAGTAATGTTCCGTTCGACACAAAATTGATGTATTTCTGCCAAACGGGACCATATGCATCACACTGAGAAAAAAAACACATTGGATCTAGAGTCCAGACTCTTGAAAACATCGACAAGAAAAAGGACTCTTGATTCAATCAGATTTAAGCTTAAATCAAAAGGAAATCCGCTCAAATTAAGAGGCTTGGTTCTTGATGTAAGCTTAAATCTGATTGAATCAAGAGTATTTTTGCTTGTCGATGTTTTTCGAGTCTGGACCCTAGATCCGATGTGTTTCTCTTTCCAGTGTAGGCTATTAAAATGTCCATTCAAATTAGAGAAAGTGTGTTCTAAAAGCGTTACTTTGCGTTACTTTCGAATGAAAACTTAGCAGAAATTTTCCGTTCGACGAAAAATCGACGTATTTCTGCCAAACGGGACTATATGCATTATGACATGAGCTTTATTGATTATGCATACATCCTTGTGGATCTCAGGGCTCATGTCTTAATGCATTTAGTTCCGTTTGACAGAAATACGTCCAAATGATGGATGCTAGCATTACAATAAGATTAAAATTGGGCAGTCCGTCCAATTTTCTTGCGTTCAAACGAGGTTGTTTGATGAAAGCAGCTGAAATCCGATTTTCTGCGTAACAGATACGGTTTCGAAAGAAAACTAGCCATTCAGCATGCGTTCGATATCTAGATGTATACTAACTAGGCTTCGTAAGCTTTACAGGTAAGCTTTGCGATGCTGTTCAGATTTTGTAACTTGGTGCACTTATCGGGATAAATAGCAATCGATGCCAATTTGCAAGCCACAAGTCAACAAATAGAAAAGCGTAAAACATAGCAGTAATATGTACATTTAAGAGAGCGGGCAGGGGAATCTGCGACCAATGGTTGGGTTCGGATCGGTCAGGCAACTAAACTAATTCCGGGACAATGCGTAGAGTATCACTAAAAATGAAGGCGCTCCAATCCGGAATTTCACCTTGGAAGGCTATTGCCCATCAAACCTTCATTTTGTGCGATGCGTATTACTGCGCTTTATCGGAACAAAATGTAAGCCATGAACATTGTTATTGTCCAATGCATTCTGACACAAAATTTATTTTGAACCTAATGCAACGAAGTCATTCGATTGTCCAACAAGTTCTCCCATCATACCGAAACGATATCCTTCTCAAACACCTAATGATAAGTCTCAACAGTATCGTACAGGTAAATGTAGGTACAATATAAAGTATGAACGTTATCGTTTATGATTGTTCAATTGATTGACGATCATGAAGAATGCGGTTTTGAGTGCCGTTTATCACATCAACCTTGAAGTTTCAATCTAAAAAGATATACTTGCGTCGTAAGAAACAAGTTATTTGAAGTGGAGGTATCCATTTTTCTAATTTTCCTGGAAGGATGAAAGTTTAGCAAATGTATGCTACATTCAATTCGCGAGTTTATAGGCTGAAGAACGTTACAAAAACTACGGCCGGAACAAATGTTATCCAAAACATATATTCAATCGTTTATTTTGGATCAGTAAGCCGTCAATGCAGCATTAAATCTTTTGAAGATAGGACAAAATTCCTTAATTAATTTAATGAGAGATAGCAGCAAAATTTACAAAAACCTATGTGCGTAGCAAAGGGAGTCTCAGGAAACCACGATCATTCTTTTTCAGAGTGTGGGATAAAATTGTAGTCTGCTTTTGGCAAAGAGGAAAATACAAGATGAAGAGGAGTTCCTTGGCCACTTAAGACCAGTGGCAAGGTGTGAATGATCGATCATGGATATATCTCCAATTGAAGCTAGGGTAAAATATCGATCATAAAGGTGTTTATTGCGGACACCTTTCGATCTTTTTCCGCAGGCTCAAATGGCAGATCAATCGATATATCGCAAAGCACGGCGCGATACTGCCTCAGAAGACGCTAGAGACCCTTTATACTGAGAGTCAAGGCAATGTGAATCCATTTCTGATTGGTTCCCGTATTTTAGGCCTTCACAGTGTCACAAACGGGAATAAAGCTCACGTTTTCGCCGATTGCAAAGATTATAATCTGGAATGGACCAGGGAATTATGGATTTGGCAATGAACAAACGGAATGAGAGAAGGAACGGAGAAAGGAATTTGAGAATGGGCCGATCAAAGATTACGAAAAACGTTCAATTTGTGTAATCTTTATTCCCGTTTGTGACTCCATGAGGGGGTGTTGTCTTGACTCTCAGTATAAAGAGACTCTAGACGACGCTAGAGCGCAATGTTACTAATTCAGCCTAGTGCCAAATTGGTTCAAAACTTAGGTTCTGTACCATGATTTTCTGGAGGGATTGTGGAGTTTTAACGGGAGCAAGGCAACCGAGGGTCCAGCGAACTGCATCCCGGAAACAGAAACTATTATTCAGATCGAGGTTCTCAGCTGCTCGCCTCCTGTGCGCTCCTTTTCTTGGGCATATTCTGCTTCCGCAGTAGGGTCAACGACACCACCCAAACAACGTCTCGACGGCTCTTGTCCTCACATCGCGGACTGGGTCGTTGATGAGGTGACACATTTCACGACTGCGTTTCGAATTCATATTACTTTCTTCATTCGATGATTCATTGTATGCAGTTGGTTAGTTTAGTGCTTATTCTGAACTGTTCGAGGGGTTCATTCTTTGCAGGCTGTTCGAAGGTCATGTAACTCTCGTCACCAATTCCCTGACCTATCTCTCCATTTCGATGGCTAACGAATAGTACCACCTATCTGCGCAGTGACAATTTTGTAAGACAAAGAGGAAACTTTCCCTTTTTTGGGGGGGGGGGGAGTTTTGTGGCTTCTATTCCTTTATTCAATTTTTTTAGGAATCTACAGTCGTCTATAGACAAATGAGGTTATTTCGAGCTAATTAGGATTTGAAAGAGTATAGGAATTCCCATTTTTGAAATTTTGAGGTAGCAATTTTTTAATATATTTCAGCGCCCCTGTGAGGAATTGGAGAAACTAAAAACATCAGCTTACGCATTCAATACTGAAGAATGCGGCAAAGTCAGTCAGTTATAACTCATTCACGTCAAAATTTTCGGTTAGTGGTATGGTTCCTTAGCCCTAGTTTTTTTAAGATAACGCACCATTAACGAAAATGTAAATACATGAACTCGATATACACCAGTGCAACGTTGAATGAACTCCAATTTTTTTTTTCAGCTGAAAATTTCTCTAATACTGATTTTTCGAAAAAAAAAATCTCGATTTTCTTCTCCTTGGTAGGTAACGCGAAGGTTTAACGTCGCGTGGTCTTTAAATTATGTTCAAGAGGTTTACGTCCACGTTTTGGATTGTTGAGAAAGAGGGTTCTTGAGGAGGACTCCATCCCGGTGTTACTACTTGAGCCAAATTCACAAAATTACCTTATTTTTGAGAGGAAGAAAATTAATATATTGGTCAAATGGTCAATTTTCATTAATGAAGAGACAAGGGTGGTATGGAGCCTCTTGATGTGTCTGTGATTGATTGGACAGGAGGGGAGTTCCTTTTCGCGGCAAAATGCGTTACGAGGGTTAGTAAAGAAAACGAAAGAATATGGTGATGAAAAAAGTCAGTATTAACTCTCTCTCTGCATCCGATTTCGAGAGGCTATCGAATTTCCTCAACGGCATTTTTCGGATTCATTTTTGGTTAAATTAGCTGACCGATTTCCTGATTAATGACTCCTCAAACCGTCCCCCTCTCCATTCCTGAATCCTGAGTCTTGAGCATTTTTCTCTGGAGCGTTTACGTCCGCGACTTGGTTCAGTGGCGTGGCGTGTTTTGCGATACATCGATTTATCTGTCATTCAAACCCATGGAAAATGATCGATACACAGGGTGCTCGCAAAAACACCTTGTTAATCGACTCTTAACCATACCTTCAAATGAGGAAATATCAAGAATCGATCATTCACGCCTCGACGTGGTTTTAACTCCAACCGGTTGGAATGCAGACGATGACAGGGCAAAGTAGGTCATTTTAAGGAGCGAACAAGTACAAAATGCGAGGACAGGGGAGTGACTCGCCGAAGCGACGAATACGAAGAACCGCGTGTCCTAAGCAAGATCTGCATTCAGGATGAGTGGTTTTTGCTTTTTGGCAACTCTCCGCGTCATATGCAGCGAGCGTTGCAGGTCGGAGTCCGCGAGTTGGTGACACTCCGCGACGGTCGACACACATATTTTATCAGCTGCATAAATTTGCGCGCCTCTGACGTAAGGGCGCATCTCAATTTCCTTTTGAGCCCCGGAGAGTATGGCGTTGTACGGAGCACAGGGGTCACGTGGAAATCGAGATATGTCCTTACGTTTGAGGAGCGACGAAATTTGCGCCTGGCTATGCGCTTTTGTGCTCGGATTCGGGTTTTTGCACGTTTTCGAGCGAGCCGCGGCATAAACATTCGTTTCCGCCCGGCGATTTCGCATGATCGATGATGTGGGTTTGCATATGGAGGGCTCCGCTGATGTTTCAATTAACGGCTCTCGACAGGAGTGCACGAGCTTCTCGGTGCTCTTGCGGAGCTCCCAAGCCTGCTCTTCAACTGTCGAATCAAATTTTATTCTGAAAAAAAAAAAAAAAAAAAAAAAAAAAAAAAAAAAACTTTGGCCGTAGAAGCCGTACTTTCGGCACCCGGAAAGTTCGGCCTCTAAGCCCGGATCATACGGTATATCTATACAGCCCGTAACTTCATTGTTTCAGTGTAAATGTTGGGAGCGTTGTTAAATTTTACATGTTGCCTTGTTTGCCTAAGATGAAAGCTATCAAGGAGAGACACCGGGTTTTCTTACACCAGGGACACGGAGAGAAAAATCTGGAAACCAAATTTTTCGATTCGAACGACCGAACTTTCCGATCTTAGAAGCAGAATTTTGGTATCCAAGACCAAAAACTTCGGTTTTCTCACAATCGGGGATTTTCTTTTTGCTTTGATTTGCGATTTTTGGAAACTTTCATTCGCAATCAAAAGCGTCTAAATGTTTCGAGGAAAAGTATACATACCTAACCTCTTCCAAAATAAATCTTTTATAGCAGAAATCCTAAATCTTAATCTCATCTTAATGTTCATACGGCCGTTTTCCTTGGATGAATGAGGCTGTAGGACTGTCGCGTCGTGCCGTACAAATGAAATCGGCAGAGAGGAACAGCGCAACACCGGAGAGAAGCCATGGCTCAGCAGATGAGACGGAAGGATGTATTTCCATTTTCACGTGAGTCGTAGAAAGCACGGAAATAAATGAGCGACAGGGCCCAACTCAAATTGTGCATACGTCACAAAGTGGCTTCAGCGAGTCGGGATGCGCGCGGCGCAAACTGGACCGAGTCTATCGGAGAGGTCGGACAAAATCTGGAAGCTTCGAAAGCTTATATTTCCGAAAATATGAAACAAAAAATTTCAAGAATGGCTCTATTGGATTTTCAGTGAAATATCCTTTCAGAGACACCCCTTGAAATTGAATGGAGATGTTGCGTGTGTGAGGGCTTTACGATTTGAAAATTGATTCTTATTGTAAAGTTCGCGAGAAACACGATGCCGCCACCGGTTTTCTCTGAAATCAACTCCCAAGTTCCAAAAAGGTCTCAAGTTGAGACCAAAATGGAGGGATATCCCACGCTATCTTGAGAGTCCACCTCTTCATCAAGACAAACTCTCCATGCAAAGTTAGGGAGCAAATACATTGACAGGACTGCCACCTTATTTGGGGGCTCTAAAACTGAAATCACGGCAACCCTGTCGATGTATTTGCTCCCTATCTTTGCGTGAAGAGTTTGTCTTGATGTAGAGGTGGACTCTCAGGATAGCATGGGGTATCACCCCCATTTTGGCTTCAACTTGAGAGATTTTTTTAAGCTTGGGAGTTAATTTCAGAGAAAACCAGTGGCACCATCGTGTTCCTCGCGAACTTTTACACATAAGAATCAACAGTCAAATAGCAAATTCTTCACACATGCAACATCTCCATTTCAAGAAGGAAGATGGGCGAGAAGACAGAGTGATGTATTAAATACAATACACTCGAAAAAAAAAACACACATTGGATCTAGAGTTCAGACTCTGGAAAACATTGACAAGAAAAAATACTCTTGATTCCATCAGATTTAAGCTTAAATCAAAAGGAAATCCGCTCAAATTAAGAGGCTTGGTTCTTGATTTAACCAAAAATCCGATCGAATCAAGAGTATTTTTTCTTGTCGATGTTTATGAGAGTCTGGACTCTAGATCCAATGTGTTTTTTTTCTCTTTTTTTTCTTTCTTTTTTTTTCAGTGTAGCAAATTCCTTACACATGCAACACCTCCATTTGCGACTATATAAACATCAAAATTCGAAATTTTAGTCGAAGAATGCAATGTCCGACCTCCTCTATCAGCTCGAACCACCGTGCGGCGGAAAAGCAGCGAGCTTCCGATGCGAAGACTCCGGGACTCCGGGAGGTCAATGACAGTCACTTCGATTCGTTTATGAAGCAGGTTCGAAGCAGGACTGCCTTTTAAGAGAGCATCCACCGGGATCCGCATGCTCCTCCGTCCACTTTTCTCGCGTTCCACATGAGCCGCAGAAGGCATCGATAATATGCGAAACAGGGCTCACGTGAATATTGACAGAGGAGCTCTTACGTCAGAAGAGCAACGCTATCGCGGAATCCACCAGCGCACCACGCTCATTCGGTGTCTCTCGAAATCCAGTCTAGCATGCGGGATCCTGGGGAGAAATTTCGAATATCTGATCCGTTGGTTCATTATTGATCTTTTATTGACAGGTGATACGACTTTGATCGATAAATAGTCAAACTCAATGAGAAGGAATCAGTTTTTTTTTTTTTTTTTTTTTTTTTTTTTTTTTTGTAAAAATCACACATTGCGATTAAAGTGACTGTTGGAGATGCGTGGTTTTTAACTTGGTTTAAATTAAATCAAGTCTAAATCGATTTATATGATGATAAAATTCATTTGGAAATCATAAAAAGTATGACCAATCGTATTTTGATGGGCATCCTGTGTCTCGTATTCTGAGGGTCTGTTCCGTGAACCTATGTCTAGAGCATTTTTTGCAATTATGAGGAAATTGAAAACGGGGGTAAAATTTTGAATACTTCTTCACGAAAAAATGTTCCTCATGTTTCGTATTGGCTGACTGCGGTTATGCGTATCAACTTGACTAGTATTTTCACGATGGATTACATACTAAGAAGTGCCAAAAACTAGTTTCAAAAGAAAAATGCTACTTTCCTATCGACCCTTAAATTTTGTCAACTGTGTGACACCTCTCGGTATTAGTGTGGTTCAACAATGCTACCACGGACCAAGTTTATTACAAAGAAGGGGCAGTTTTCATTATACATTATTTTAGAGGAGAAAGGGTTATGAT
Organism: Bemisia tabaci; assembly: GCF_001854935.1. Lineage (NCBI taxonomy): Eukaryota > Metazoa > Arthropoda > Insecta > Hemiptera > Aleyrodidae > Bemisia > Bemisia tabaci. The sequence goes on from NW_017547177.1 coordinate 6,151,473, forward strand.
ATTCCCGGCTTTAAGAGACTCGTGAAAAAAATGATCTCTTGGTCCATTCTTTTGGATTTTGTTTCTCGACATCTTTGATTTTTCAACCTTCGTCAGTGTTCTTGCTTAACTTTAATCCTAAAAAACCTAATAGAGGCCTGCGGGCTGATTTTTGAAATTTATGGACAAAACGATAGACAAAGAGGACGTAGGAGGTATGGAGCGATCCCATTGGTTGAAATGGGTAGTTCTTGTAGACTAAGGGGGTAAATGGTGGTCTAACTATAGGGTCTCTCGTGGGTTGCCGTTAGTTAGTCTATTACCTACTTCTTATGTCCATTGCCACTACCCGCTTCCATTGGTAGGATCCCTCCAAATCCCTTTTGTCGTCTTTGTCTATAGCTTTGTCTATAAGTTTCAATAATCGGCCCGCTACTCAGAGATATCGAGTGGCTAGTATCCGCTGCCAGGTGGGTCAGTAATACATTTTACTACTTCGGTATTATGTTTAGATGCACTATTTTTCCGAAGGGCAGTGGGGTCAAGGAAGGTCACAATCGAACCTCGCGCGGTTTATACAGGCTGAAGTATGGACGAACTTCCTAGTTCATTGGCTCTGGCGGCACGTTACGATGCGCGATCCAGCATCCAGCGTATCGGCCGCCGCTCCAAGTGCAACGCTCTCGGTCTCGGTATCAATCTACGTCGCATCATCGACCATCGGGCAGCGCTCACCACTCATCAACCCTACCATCGTTGCCGAGTTGAAAGAACCAATTGCAAAAAAGGAATCTTTGAAAAAATCAGAGGCAAGAAAGCCTCCACTAGTATCTCGGCAATGGTGGAAGCGCATACTTTCGCAAATTCAGCATTCAACTGTTGACATACCTACTTGCTTGATGGTTGACAACGTATTGGAACTTTCGTTGGCCCATGCCGTCATCCGAAGCTCATCATCCGAAAAAAGAGTGATGTTTGTTGCTCCTTCATACTAATTGTCCATTGGAAATTGTCGAATCTCCGAGAGTAAAAACTTCCACCTGTCGCCAAAGGTGTAAGAGTGAGTGTAAAGTAACTAGAGCGCCCATACGAGGAGAGTGCGGAAATTTCGGTCAGGTCAACGATCTAGAAACTATAGATAAGGTGATCCTATGTTTCGCCAACTGTGAATTTCGTCACACGCCAGGAGCAACAATTAGATTAGAACGAGGGTAGTCGATTTCCATGGTTTCTTTACTGGACTGTTGCTGAATAAGGACGTTTATCAAATTCAGAACCAACTGTTTTTTACTGCGGCGGCAAATTTAGGGGGCGGCAAATGCTGCAATTTTTCAAATGCAGGTATCAAAAAAAAAAAAAAAATTAGTTTCAGAAAAAAAATTAAGAACGAGAAAAGGCGACAAAATCTCTCATTTCCTGAGAGTTAAAGTATAGTAATTTTTAATTTGTTCGTCTTTTGGTGATGCGAGAGACAGCGCCTTTCATTAGTCTAGTTGAGAGAGAAACCAAACACGCAATTTGGCTTGGTGCGGCGCGGCGCAAAGAGCAATGATGACGAGGACTTGAGATGAAAAGGAGAAGCCCTCGGCGCGCCGCGCCAGTCAGCATGAAACGCATATTAGCGCCTACAAGACTCCACGAATACTTCACGCATTGCGTCAAATGTAGTGCGGTCAACAGCGATTGGCGTGAAACTCATAGTTCTTACAAGACTGCATGAATACTTCACGCATTGCGTCAAAAACAGTGCGGTCTGCAGCGGTCGGCGTGAAACGCGTAGCGCCTACAAGACTGTAGGAATACTTCACGCATTGTGCCAAACGCAGTGCGGTTAGCGCGGTGGCGGAAATTAAAATTATTAAACCGCATTCATCTTTATTCTTTCATAATTGTTTCGTTCATTTCTTATAAATGAAAGGCCTTGACCACACAGAGGTAGGTTTACGGAACTTAACTTTCGGGCTAAGTTCCGTGAACTTTGGCTAGAGTTCATGGGGTTTTAACAAAAAATGTGCCCAATCTATATTATACAACTACAAGCAAAATCTTGGAAGCACTATTTCTGACGAACTGCCGGACCGATAAGGATGATCTTTACATGTATGTCATCTGTAGTAGATGTAGATGTGCAAACAATTATGAAACCCCGAACTTTTAATGTTGTAGAGCTTTTAAAGCTCATGTCACTTAAGTCCAATGTTAATAGCGTGAGAGATATGTCGTTTCCGCTAGAAATGTCAAGGTGTGGGATTCTACCTGAGTGACCGGAATAAACAATAAAACAATGAAAAAACTCGTGAAGGGCTCCTCATTCGAAGAGTTGAGGAACGGTGCATCGCTCAGGGTTCAAGGTTCAAGGTTCAAGGTATAAGGTTTAACTCAATTTTTCCTGCATTCTTCCGGCTTCGATTTGTGGCATTGGTCAATTTACTTGATTGCTGAATTTCTATTAATATTTACAGCAGATAAACAGCAGATACAAAGTGAGAATGCAGGCGCTGCGTCGTGTCGGGACGGACCAAATATTATTAACTCTTAACGGTCGAAATCCGATTTTTTTTTTTTAAAATTAAGTATTCAAAAATAACATAATAAATGGAAAGAGCCGTATGCAAAAACGACATTTTTCGCCCCCCCACTAAAAATTATTCAAACTTCGTCTATCAGTTACTAATACTGGAGCGCTTCTTTCCCCAAATTTTCAGACCCCCAAAAAATTTTGGGGGGGCGCTAGGGGGGGGCGGAAGTCAAAACCTGTGACCCTCGATATCTTTCGAACAAAACAAGATATTGAGGCCCGGTTTGGACGAAAAATCGTCAAAAATTACATACTTTAAGATTCTGAAGGTCAAAATCCCAAAATTAAATTTTTAACTTAACTTATGTGCTTTTTTTCAGTTTTTGAGGAAAAACAATTTTTTTAAACAGATTAAACTGAAATTTCACATTTTTGGATTTAAACTAAAACCAGTTTTTTAAATTGTTCGTCTTTTTCCGCATCCAACGAGTGGTCGTATAAGCTAGCGAACCGAACGGTTCCGGAGTTATGATCGATTGAAGTTTCCGCTCAACGCGCGCCGACCGATTTTCGCGCGCAAAAAAGTCGGATTTGACTATTATTAAATCAGATTTAATGTTCAAACTGAGCAAAATGCATTATTAGGGACCCTTGAGGGTTGCTGAGTCCAGGAATTACAGATACTTCCAAAAAATTCACGTTTTTAAAATTACAGCTCCGGACAGGACCACTGAGCGGCCGGTCGGCGCTCAGTGGGCCTCTAAAATAGCGCTACGGAGCTGTAATTTTAAAAACGTGAATTTTTTGGAAGTATCTGTACTTTCTGCACTCAGGGACCCTCAAGAGTCCCTAATAATGCATTTTGCTCAGTTTGAACATTAAATCTAATTTAATAACAGTCAAATCCGACTTTTTTGCTCGCGAAAGTCGGTCGGCGCGCGTTGAGCGGAAACTTCAATAGATCATAACTCCGGAACCGTTCGGTTCCCCAGCTTATACGACCACTCGTTGGATGCGGAAAAAGACGAACAATTTAAAAAACTGGTTTTGGTTTAAATCAAAAAATGTGAAATTTCAGTTTAATCTGTTTAAAAAAATTGTTTTTCCTCAAAAACTGAAAAAAAGCACATAAGTTAAGTTAAAAATTCAATTTTAGGATTTTGACCTTTAGAATCTTAAAGTATGCAATTTTTGACGATTTTTCGTCCAAACCGGGCCTCAATATCTTGTTTCGTTCGAAAGATATCGAGGGTCACAGGTTTTGACTTCCACCCCCCCTAGCGCCCCCCCAAAATTTTTTGGGGGTCTGAAAATTTGGGGAAAGAAGCGCTCCAGTATTAGTAACTGATAGACGAAGTTTGAATAAGTTTTAGTGGGGGGGGCGAAAAATGTCGTTTTTGCATACGGCTCTTTCTCCAGCAAGTGGACTGTAAAATTATGTACATCCAGTTATTCCTCATCATTTACAAATCTGAGTGTTACGTCAAAAATTTTGAAATCGATGCAGCTCGAACACAAAATGGTGTATTAAAATGGAAGAACATTTTTTCCTGTTCATATGCGTATAAGGCCCGCGAAGCGGGCCTGAGGGCACGAGGCGCCCTCCCGGGGGTTGGGCCGCGTAGCGGTCAGGGGGCAGGGCCCCCTAGTACGAGTAAACGCGTCTTATGCACCCCTTCTCCTCCGGCACGTTCACTTGATGGTTTGTATCGATGTTCCAAAACGAATGAGATGGGGGCGGCAAAATACAGGCGGCCCATGGGCGGCAAGTGGGTAAATCCGGTCCTGTTTGTAAAGAATGCAATATATAATTCCCGTTTTATAATTCGTTTTCTATGAAAGATCTTGAAGAGAATTCTTGAGACGTTATTTGTAGCTCGGACCCTGTCTAGTGGTCCATTTAATTGTTTACATGAAAACGGCTGCGCGGATCTTCGACCAATTTTAGTGAATTTTCTACGGAGTGCGAGGCAAATTCCTCTAAATTTTCAAAGGAATCTGCATTCTGCACTAACGTTCCCTAGTAAAAAATTAAATTGTCCAATTGAATTTGCAATATCTAGTGTGGCTTGGTTCCTTCCTATTTAACTCCGTCCATTTTACCCTAGACGGTGTCTTATACCGGCAACGTAGCGTCAGAAATTACGATCTTGAGTAGCGATTGGCCGGATTGACATAACGGAGCTCCTGCACTTGGCATCGACAAGTCGACAGTTAGACGCGTCCCGTCGCGTCGTCAAGAAAACCGACCACGTCCAATTTACCGACGCCCCCCCCCTCATTGCCCCCTTCGTCCCCCTCAACGGCGTAATTAACCCGAGGCGGGAGGATCTCCGCGGATCGTCGAACTTGCATCCAGTGGCGAGGTGTGAACGATCGATTGTCGATTTGTCCCCATTTGAAGCTATGGTAAAGAATCGATTATGAAGGTGTTTGTTGCGAGCACCCTGTCTATCGATCCTTTTCCATGGGTTAAAATGGCAGATCAATCGATACATCGCAAAGCACGCCTTGCATTGCAGTAATTACGGTCGGTATTTCACCGGTTTCTCGTCTGAACTTGATCTCCTCGAAGCAGTTTTTCGCATGTGGAACCTGTCCGTCCCGAGACGAGCCTTGGTTGACGAAAAGTTTCGTCGAAATACTCGAAAAGTAATTAAGTTCGAGATCGAATCGAGTGATCTTCTTGAAGTGGGTCAACTGAGAAAGTAAAAATCTCTCACAGATTGGATATTGTTTGATAAAGGTGCAGGATAGGTTCATGATCCACGAACAAAATATAGTTTTTAAATTCGGATGACGAAGATCAGAGTTCTGGGACCATTTAATACTGCTGTGACGGAGGAGGTTTTTGTATGCTGGTGCAGATATTAAGTAAAAATATCCACGGGCTCACCTCTTGAGGAATTAGGTTGAGTCTGCGCCTCACCACCCCTCCCCCTAGAATTTGAAATTGAATTATTTGCCCCCTCTCTTCATAGAAAATTCACGTCGTAGAAGGAAGCCCAAAACTGGTACAATTCCTTTCGTCATTTTCTTTTTCCCATCAGGAAAAAGGAAACATTTTGAGATGATTTTTGAGGATTTTCCTGGTAAAGTTGGTAAACTTTACATTGGAGCAGCTTCAAAATGGATCTAACAGGGCTCAATTTTTCAAAATTTTCCAGCAGAATCCTTCCAAAATATCTCATTGTTAGAGAAACCAGACCCCTCCTGTGCAAGTTGATGCGACTGCCATCCCACAGAGAATGCTTACGCTACATCTTTGAGAAGATGGAAAAATACCAGGATCTTGATACTCAAGCGTCGATCTGGAATCCAAACAGGTGGACTGATTGTAAAACTCATTTTTTTTTTTTTTTTTTTTTTTTTTTTTTTTTTTTTGTGTCTCTATGTAAATCAGGCAAAAAAGATGAAACTTACTCAATCTACGATAAGAGCCACCATCGTCAGGTGTCAAAACAAATATAACTTAAGAAAGACATTCAGCGATGGCTAAAATTGAGTATCCAATGAGGAGTTTTATGCGGCGTGAAAATTGATAATTATCAGTTTGATTATAGTTTGAGGCTAAAGTTTATGATAGGTTATCAATTTTTGCGTCGTGTTGTCGGAATCTTCTTTAGCGAATTATTCATCAATTCGCTTGATTTTGTGTATTATTTTCGCTTTCACGCCAAGCGAAGGCGTTTGCCAAAATAACTATTTTGCACATTTATTTTCTAACAACAATAACAATACAATCATTGCGTTTTAAATGTGTTTTACGTTTTTTAATTATCTTGATAATTTGCAAACAAACATTATTCAGATCGGTTCAACCGCCAAGCTCTTATGTCAGCTCTGAACGGATACCTTTCACTTTGAAAGCATTTTGGACGATGTTATGCCCCACTTCAATGGATATCACAGTTATTTCTATCCTGCTCCTGTCAATGGTTCAACTGGTCTCATGCAAAAATCAAAACAATTTCGGACAAATTGCACGAGTACAGTTTGTAAAATATCAAATTTTTTAATCAATTTTGCAACATTGGAATGGATTTACGTTTCTTCGTCCCGGAAACGACGATACATCGCCATCATCCGGCCAAAGTATCACAAACGCCATGTAACGTTTCAAAATTTCTGGCGCCATTTTATTTTTTTACAGAGAAATTTTTCAACAAAGCTATCCGAAAATTTCTCCGAATTTTCTTTGTGAGATTTTCGGACAGATCAAACCTTCAATTTCTCTGTAAAAAAAAAGAAGATGGCGCCGGAAATTTTGAAACGTCGCATGGCGCTTGTGATACTTTGCCCAGAATGTGACGATATCGAAACGCTCCCAGCAATTGGCAGGGCAAACGCGTTTAACTTCGAAAGAAAAAAAAAGGTCTAGAATTATCATAAATCCATGAATATTGATCTCGGTACGATACTGTCGCTGATATCCACCACGATGCAATATCACTCCTCAAAACTTTCAATCTTCAAAAGCGACAAAAATCCACGAAGCGGCACCAGGGGCGAGCCAGCAAGTCGATGACCCACAACAAGCGTTGATTGTTGATTTCACAGCCCCCAGCCCTCCCCCCACAACTGCATCGCTCAGTTCACTCGTTTATCAACCTCGACTGCATCGATCAGGCGGAGGATGAGGGGTGCCATGTATCGTGAGAGGGCTGAGGAAATGGAAAGTGGCTCTCGACTGACGTCACCCCCCAAACGAGGGCAAGGGGTGGAGTGGCGGCCATCAACCCCTCATATGCAACCAATGTTGCCGTGTCGCAAATTGTCAATAAAAAATTCAATTTGAAAGGGGATATTTATACAGCTGATTTCGTGATGTAATTGTGATCACCGATACCATGATGCGAAAAGTTTTTCGCCATTTTATTCCAATAGGATTCATTCGACTGCAGCACGATTACTGTATTGGATTTACGAGTTGCTTTGTTGATTCTCAAAATCCTGTGAACCAGCCATTTTTGTACACCATCACTGCAGAACTACCTAAGATTCTGAGGCAGCATCACCTTACATTCTCTTCTTTCAAAAGAAGGACAACCAATATACCTTAGAACTGCAGTGATTTGATTCTAATTTAGGATCTGATGGAGACCCAAGAGTGGCGGCATGAAATCTGGAGATCGTCAAATACTTGGCTACACAAAGTGTGTCAGGAAAACTTAAAGTAATCAAGACCTTTTCTAGGCACATGCGCCTTGTTCAAGCAAGTTTGGAAGAACTCGCAGATGAATTTCTTTTGTTTGCTTTTAGAAGGCAATTAAAAAGGTAATTTCAAGATAAAATCGCGACGATTCACAGCCAGAGGGTTTTTTTCGAAGTACCCATTTTTGAAATTTTGTACGAAACGAGGCTCCATCATAGTTCCTTGGCTTATCTTGTTGGGTAAAGTCCCATTGATATAAAACAACGTGATTGTTAGTTATGCCTCTGCGGGCTGATTATTGATAGACAAAGCTATAACCACAGAAGATTAGGGGAAAATGGAGCGACTCTATTGGTGAAAGCAGGCGGTTGTGATGGATAAAGGAGGTTGGTAATAGGTAATAGACTAAAAAACGGCTACTCCCGAGAGACCCTGTATACTTAGTCCATAATAATTGTCGTTCCTATTCTCTTACGACCACCCTTTTCAACCACTAGGATAGCTCCATTTCCCTTTGCGTTCTTTATCTATAGCTTTGCCTTTCAATTTCAATAATCAGTCCACAGTACCTTGAGGTGTCTATATTTAAATATTGAAATAAGATACGAAATGACAGTTACCATTATATTGACTAGTTATGTTAATATATAGATAGTATTGATGATATTTTGAGCTCACCTGTAGGCTTTTGATTCAGTATCTGTCCCAACGAGATGTTAATCCAAGCGTTTCTCCCAAAACCACGCCGAGCTGTTTGTGATGCACGAAGCACTGCGTTACCAGAGTAAGCGTCCCTTTGTATTCTGTCATCCCTCCGCTGGATCAACACAACGATTACATTTTGTATAATCACCAGCCACCAGACTATTGGACGGTCGTGAGGCTGCAGATGACCGATTCTACTTTATGGGATTCTATCGACTCAATATGAGACAGACGGTTGATTTCTTTTCCTTGAACATCTATTAACCCTTACAACTCAACAAATCACTGTAAAAATCGAAATTTGATGCTGAGATTATGCCGCACAAACGAAAGTTCAAAAATCGGGGGTTGCTTTTCACCAAATACTGAAATAACTTGATTTTTGGTCGGCGTTACTATCGAAGGTATAGACTCATTTTCTATCGGAGACAAAGGGTCGAGTGAAATTTGATGTGGATATTACGTCGCACAAAGGGAGCCAAACAAGAGTGCGAAAAATTGGGGCTGCTTTCCACCAAAGAACTGAAATGGCTCGATTTCTTTGTCGGCGTCGGGTATGAACTCAAACAGAGGCAGGCTTCCACACAAACTGGGAACCGGAAAGCAATATGATTCGATTTAAGCCCGAGGTTGTCGTCAGGTTTTGTTTCACTACACTGTTTCACGAACACTTTTCGCTCTTAATCGAGACGTCCGAACGGCACTGAAATGCGAAATTCGGGATGGGGAGCCGGGACTATTTCGGGAAGACGACGCGGTGGAGTGCGAGGGTCTGGGCTGACGCGGCGCCTGGTGAGTCACTCGCACGCGACTGACACGGTCCTCGCCGGGCCGAGACGGCGGCGGCGGCGG
>NW_017547177.1:6160709-6190284 GCF_001854935.1 Bemisia tabaci
GGGCTGCGTGTCGCGGGCCAGGGTGGACGGGATCGCACCCTCGGCGGCTCGATGGGCCCTTGCACCGATCGATAATTCCGTTATAAGTTGCATTGTCCCTCCGGTGGGTTGGGCGCCGCGGGCGCGGGGAGCGGTGCCCGCTGTGCACCTTAAACCGGACTGAGTTCTGTGCTTTTGCATGGCTTATTAAAGGCCGTTTGCAAATTTGACATTTCGCGATGAGGACCTGCTGCCTGAGGATAGTTGGATCGCATTCAGTAAAAAGGAATCAGCGCAATTACATTTTTTTACAAATGTTTTTTCTTCATAAGTATCTAAAAAATCCCCCAAAGTAGCAATGAGTTGATCAAAAAATCAAAAAATTATTAATTTTGAGGGGAAATATTAGTGTAAATTTTAATACTGTACATGTATAATGTATTTATGAAAGAAAAGAAGTTGTGCGTTTTGAAAACACTAAAATCGCGCTGGTTCCTTTTTGAAAAATAGTATCCACTTTTTTTTGAGCTGCTTTTTCTCTTTCATTAATCAAAATCTTTCATCAAATCAAAAATCATCTCGATGGCTTCAGTCAGAAAATATTTACATCACTAAACTGAATAGCTTTTGAACGCTGAATGGGCCTGTTACAAAGTTATACTGGAACAAAAAAAGAGTTCATTTTTGTGCAAAATGGTTCAAAATTACAATAGTTCATTAAAAAAGTCTTGGAATTACTCCTAATGTCGCAGGCAAGTAACACTAAAAGTAGGTAGGACCTCGGCTAACATGTTCTAAGCAACTTATATTTCCTGCCTCCCATTTTATCCAGTCAAATCATCAAAGTCAACTTTATCAGAATGAGTGCTGCACATAGTGAGAAAATGTTGGCATTAGTCCACTTATCCTATGCTTGATACTATTGAACAAACATGACTAAACTACTGCTAGCAACTATTACCGCTCCGTAGCCGCTCATGTTGCCTATCAAGATGTTGAAGGCGAACTGGAACTAAGAGCTCCATATTTCGGCATGCCCGTACTGACGCCTACAAACCTACGGGGATCCTTCACGCATTACGCAATGGTTGAAGTATGTTTGATAGCCGCAAAACGCGCATTGGTGCCTACAAACCTAAAGGGATACTTCAAGCATTGCGTAATGCGAGAAGTATCCCTGTAGGTTTGTAGGCGCCAGTGAGCCTTTTCACGCCGCTCCACCCTGTGCTAGGCTCTAATATTTAAACTCGTGGAGTCAGCATTTTTAAAAGGAAGAGTATTTTCCGATGGCTCATAAACTGCAGACTTTCTAGATCCCTGCCTGGAACTTCAAACTCGAGGCATTAGTCCACATATCCCATGCTTGATACTATTGAACAAACATGACAAAATTACTGCTAGCAACTATTACCGCTCCGTAGCCGTTCATGTTGCCTATCAAGATGTTGAAGGCGAACTGGAACTAAGAGCTCCATACCTCGGCATGTCCGATTGTCCGCACTGTCCCAATATAGATACTTTACCTCACACTTTCCCAATGTGCTTTCTGTGGAGCCATTTTCTGCGAGAAGCAACTCTGCAGGAAAAATTTTTCTGCAGACCCATTCTAATTTCCCTGATTCCTCTGGCATGAAAGACCTCAAGTACGATCTGGACGCCTAGCTAGGACGAGCCGATCCTAGTGCCCCTCGTGGAAGAGAAGCCGGGCCCTAACCTATATTCAGGCGAAGCGGCGCTGCGCTGCGGAGCTGGAAGGAGCATCGGCTACTCGGAGCATGCTAATTCACCATAATTGGAGTCAATGCACTTTCGCATGCAGTCGCCTCTCGGGTCCCTGGCGATGGCGGATCCGTTTGGCCCTCGTCGCGACTCTGACCGCAGCGCAGCCGATCCCAATCCCACCGTATAATCTCCCCCCCCCCCCCCCTCACGGCGCCCCCCGCTTTTCTCGGAAAACATCAAATTAATTGTTTGCAGAGACTTTGCAGTTGTAGCCTTGATGCCAATTGGCTCTGTCATCGAGTATTTGAATAATGATGGCGGGATCGCCGCATTAGAGAAGATGGTAGTAACATCAATAGTTGTTTGATCAGTGGTACCAAAAACTTGAAAATTAAGTTAGTAGCCGTCCCTGAATTACACAATGCTATATGGGAGGAGGGTACTCGAGGAGAGTGTCACGGCATTTTGTTTTAACGTGGTAAAAGATAGGGACCTACGTCACAAATGGACGTATTTCCATCAAACGGACCTATGTGCATTATGACGTGAGCCCTGTTATGCACATACTCTTATGGGTCTCAGGGCTCATGTCTTAATGCACATAGTTCCGTTTGGCAGAAAAATGTCAAAATTACAAGAGGAGGGTACAAAATTCCGGCAAAGCACGTTACGTAATTCAGGGACGATCCTTAAGAATTGCTATTCGTGCTATTCATCGGAATATGTTGCATATTCGGCTTAATGCTACCATTCTACCAACTCTAGGTTAGTGCTTACTACGTCAATAATACAGCGTTCGCGGCGATTGTCAGGTATTGAAGTGTGAATATCTCGAATTTAACTTTTGACATCTTTAGTCGTTTCCTCGACGAAGAAACGTAACTGCATATCAAGGTTGCAAAATTGACGGGGGAAAAATCAACTTTTTTCACGTTTTTGAACCTCTGCACTTTTTGTCAAAAAATTTTCCAAATATTGTATGAGCTCAGAGGAAAAATGAGGGAAATTTTCAGTTTAAAAATGCCCAAGATACTCACGGTACAATCTTCCAGGCGAATCGGAGCAACATTCAAATTGTGTTCTTTCATGGGAAATATACGTTTTTGTAGGGTAAAATATAGCAAAGTTGCTCCATCTTGGAGAGACACAGTGTCAAATTTTAAAACGAAACAGTCACTGAGCGTTTCGCTACGCTTTTTATAAATTAGAAATATATTTGCTCTTTGATAAATATAACTACAGCTCATAATACATTCTTTTTCTCTAAAAATACTGCAATATGATATTTCCGAAGTATAATTTTTGTGGAAAATGCCTCATATGACATGAGGAAAGCTCATTCAAATTAAAATAAAGTGGTCTCCATCTGTATCCTCGTTAAATAAATAGAAGGCTCTTTCCGAGTCAGTTTTCTGTTAGTCATTGCACAGTTCGTCAACTGCGAGACTGCAGTTTCTCAACGCAGAATGCCTGCAAATAATTACTTTTTCCTTCCATTTTTCCAGTTTTTCGAAAGGGCAGAACCGCAGAGCCGTGAAATCGTAGAGCTGGAGTTGCGAATGGAAAAACTGCCATAAAAGAAAGGATACTTTGAAACGAGAGGAAATGAGAAGTCGGTGGGTTGACAGAGGTAGGTGGTACTGATTCATTTTAAACTCCTTCTCGCTCCCCTCCCCCCCCCCCCCCNGGTCGCCTCCCGTTTTGGAACAAGTTCTGCCAGGTGGGTAAATATAATTTTGCTGGAAGAAAGAAAGGTACACGACAATGCGACGCCTGCTGTTTCAATCTCCGTTTGTGAGACAACAATTTCTTTCCTTCAATTACTCTTCACTGTATTTTTTAAGTATTTTTCTTATGAGAAATTCAAAAGTCACTCCTACGCTGTTTTAGCGTCCATGAATATGTCATGCCTCATTTTTCTTGTGGGTCAGTTGCACGTCCCACGAATAAGACGTGTTATGATTATTCTTTCAGATTAATAATGACTGATAAGTTCCTCACAAAAATTTTCCACCTCTAATATTAGCTGATACTGCATGTTTGGTGACAAAGAGCAGGAGAGGCTGTACTGACAGGCAGTGGTTCCACTCGGCATTATATATTTTTGATCGATGGTACGCCTCTTGACCGCTACGAGGCCCAGCTTCCAGAGGAGAAACGATTGGCGCCTGTCAAAAGCTCGCATTGTCGGCCTTCTTGAATTGATCCCAATAAAGTGGACTCTTGTAGATTTTTTAGGGAAGGACAGGTTATACTATTGCAAACTCGGGAAGGGTACATTAATGTACTTAATTTGAGAAAATAAGTGTCAAAATTACTTTTTACATTGAGTAGTAAAACATTGCAAGCTTTTTCTTCAAAATTCAAACTTCTCTCTCAGGTTTTAGTTGATGGAGGATGGTTCTTATCTGCAAAATTATATTCGGCCAAACCCACACTAAAATAATGAATATTTAAAAAAAATAATTCTTAAACACTAATGATGAAAATAAAGATTTAATAAATAAACCAATAAAATAATAAAATTAAAACAGTGGATGATGTCTGAGACTTAAATCAGAGATTAGAAATGAGAATGACTCCAGGCTCCTATTCGCGCGGCTGGTCGTATTTCTTGTTTAGATGCATCCTGCCCTTCTAACAATAATCCGAACGTTATTGCATCATAGATGATCGATCCTAAAACAGATCATCTCTGTTGCTTCCGTCCTGAGTGTGCAGAAAATGCGGCTCTGTCACAACAATCGACGGGTACACAAATCGTTGTTGCTATGCGGCCTACTTCTATCGCGGACAAACTGCATTCGACTGACTCCCATTCTGATCGGCTCGTAATGTAAACAAGACGCGGTGGCATTGTTTTACTTGCCTGCTCCAGTTTCGTTACATTGTCAGTGTTCAGTTGCATTGCACGCGTTTAGAAATGAGTCGCGCAGCTGCAGTAGGTCATTAGAAGATTGAAACTTCACGCACAAAACAACGTGTCATCCAATGATACTCTCCTGCATCCGTCAGAGAGGAATTGATCAAGTTAGATAGATGCTGTAGGAGCAACAGCTTTTTTTTTTTTTTTTTTTTTTTTTTTTTTTTTTTTTTTCAACTGGATTATGGGTAATCGATGTAAAACTTGGCTGTCAGAAGAGTATTCGGAATGTATTTCACACCGAATGAATATGCGATGATGAGAGCTCAGTTGCAAAGATGCGCACCTAAGTATATAGTTGAATTTTAAAATTATCAGATTAAAAGTAGCAATATACACACTGGAAAAAAAGTCCGAACGGGGTAGCCGTACTTACGTATTATACGGAAACACCATCCGCGTTACGGACTCAGAGGCAGAGAGTTCTGAGCGTAACACCCGGAGTAAATCGAAACTACGGCTCCAGAACCCGGAACTTTTGGCCTCTCAGCCCGGAACGGATGGTATGCCTATACAGCCCGTAACTTTTTTTTTTCAGGGCATGTAATCGGTTCTCAGCCTCACACAGTTATTCTTCGGACGATAGATATTTCAAAACTTATCGATAAATGGATGAACACTTTTTTGGTATTCTAAGCGTTACATCTCTCCGTAGTAAGAAGGGAAAAATTAAAGACAAGAAAACCCTGAGTATATTACAGACTGAATGAATGAGTTTGGTCCGTCATCCCGTGACAGCTGCGATAAAGAAGATGAGTTACCACTCTGTTACGAGCTTTATCAATGCTATGCGACTGCTTCAGTTACTCGACAATGTCGGGTCGACATGTATAAGATGAATTCTGTGGTAATTTTTGGGAACAGGATAATGCGACCTCCTGCTGCAGCGCCTCTCACATCTACAGCAATATTTTAATTTGACTTATAAGGTTTCGACCGCAGTAATTCAATTAAGAGACGAGGTAGTAATTCAATTCAGCGGCAATGAATGAAGACAGTGACCAAGATTTTTAACAAGCACTGATTGTGCTCATGGCAAAGATTTGGCTCGTAATAAACGTTAATTGTACCGAATTCTCACCGGACGCAATATACTATCGATAATAATTGTTGTTCTGATTCGGGAGAAAAGTCAAAAGAGGAGGCCCGATTAAGTCGTTTCTATCTCAGACTGTGCTGCTCACGTCTCCCTTAAAGCATCACGACGGATAAGACAAACGGAACCAACACAACATCGGAGAATAGAGGAAGCGAAAAGATGCGCAGCTAACGACGCAAAGATACAACTATTCGTACTCGATGGATGACCGTGTTGCGTCTGCAAAATTGAAGGCACGATGGCTTGAGACGTGAACTTACAGTGCCCTACGCTGCCCAATAATTGTTGTTCAGATTCGGGAGAGGGGTCAAAAAAGGAGGCCCGATTACGTATCCCCTGTCTTCGGCTATGTTGCTCACATAGCCCTTGAAGCATCATGACAAATTAGATAAACGGAACCAACACAACATTGAAACATAGAGCAAGCGAAAGGATGCGCGGCTAACGGCGCAGAGATACAACTATTCGTACTCCTTGGATGTCCGTGTTGCGTCTGCAAAATTGAAGGCGCGATGGCGCGAGACGTGAACTTGCAGTGCTCCGCTCTACGCTGAGGAGTAGGTGAGTAGGTGTCGCTCAGTTCCGGGAGAGTCAAAAAAGGAGGCCCGATTACGTCTCCCCTGTCTTCGACTGTTTTGCTCACATAGCCCTTGAAGCATCATGACAAATTCGATAAGTGGAACCGACACAACTACGAAAAATAGAGCACGGGAAAGGATGCGCCGCTGACGGCGCAGAGATACAACTATTCGTACTCGATGGGTGGCCGTGTTGCGTCTGCAAAATTGAAGACGCGATGGCTTGAGACGTGAACTTACAGTGCCCTACGCTGCCCAATAATTAATTATAACACCTGGTCGATTGGTCGATGGTCAAGATTATAGGTACCAATTGAATTTAAAAGAAGCCGTTGAAGATCTGTTTTATTTGGTTTCCAAGGGCCTTTTCTCCTTTAACCCTGCATCCATAAATTTCCTGTCTTATTACTCTCTCCAAACTTTTTCATTCATTTTCCTATGACCTCACTGATTTGCTTTTAACTGCAGATTAGAACCTCTAAGAATAATTGCCTGCAATTAACAGCTCCAGTAATTGATTGCTCCCTCATTTCGGCGGTCACACTATCTGAGCTAAACTTGGAAGCTAAAACAAAAGTCTTATTCGTTGATCTTTCAGTGGGATGGTTTTATTTTGATCTTTGTTTTGAGTCTCCTAGATTGTAAATTATAGATTATTAAGTTAATTTTGTATTGCTTTTTCATCACAAACTCAAAATAGATGGAGACTTTTCTATAAATTTAACTATTCGTTTTCGTGTTACACAGTCGGTGAATCCACAACAAACAGGGCTCCTATTTTACGAAGATTATCCTCTTAATTGGATGTATTTCTGTCAAACGGAACTATGTGCATTAAGAGATGAGCCCTGAGACCCATACGAATATGTGCATAACAGGGCTCACGTCATAATGCACATAGTTCCGTTTGATAGAAATACGTCCAATTATGAATAATAACGTATGGAATGAGCTCAGGAGCCATGGAATAACAGCTCTCTACTTTAAACTTTACTTCAATTATTGGTCTGATACAAAACAACTTTTTCACTAAAATTGATTTGTGAAAAAACCATCGCCCAGTCACTCCGAGGTTGCCGTCATAATTGGTTTGACTCGAACCAACTCTTTCATTAAAATTGATCTGAAGGTAACTAATCAGTGGCATGGCGTGCTTTGCGATAGATCGATTGATCTGCCATTCAAACCAATGGAAGAGGATCGATAGACTGGGTGGTCGCAACGGCCACCTTAATAATCGATTCTTTATCATAGCTTCAAATGGGGAAATATCGATTACCGATCATTCGCGCTTCGCCGCACTGAAACTAATCGGAAAGACTTCACACGCAAAGTTGCATGTAGTCCACTCCTTTCATAGAAATATTTTACAGTACCCGAATATTTTTTCATGCACACACTTAGAACCTTTTTTGTTCTTGGGTATAGCTTAAATTAACTTTTTAATCATTCGGAAGGTAGCAATTGAAAAAATTACTGTCCGAACAATACACCGGTAGCAAGATGTAAATCTTAGCTGTACAGGTTGATCCAGAATTATTTCAGGGGATGATTTTTAAGCTTGAAGTAGGACGTTTTCTCCTTAAAATTCCTGAGGACCCCTAAAGTTTAAAAAAAATATTAGCTTTTTCAGTTTTTAGGGACTGTCATGAAAATTTGCCAAAATGTCTGAGACTGGCGAATAATTCGGCTTGAAAACAACACCAATTGTTGGGAAACACGCCTTATAAAAAGCTCGGTGTTTTTAGTAATTATAACCTAACTAAAGTAATTTTGACCTCTATGTCTATGGTAAGGCCACTATTCGGTTACATAGGAGCTCGCATTGCCTACAATGAAAACTGAAGGCAAACTAACATTGAGCTACAGTCACCGCTCCAAGCCTGTTGAAGTCCATTCTTCCTTTCTGGCTCGAGCAACTTTAACATTAAAGATTGATGCTGGTATGGACATGTGCAAAGAATGTCGGAGGAGAGGTTGCCCAAACAAGTTTTGGATTGGGTACCACCTGGGAAGAGGCGACGGGGACGTCCCGTAAAGGGTTGGCGGCAGGGCGTTGACGAAGAGATGTTGCGGTGTCAGTTGCCCGATAACCTCTGGGAAGACAGGCATATGTGGCGTTTGGGTGTCGTAGAACGCCAGAGTGCGTTGTAAAGCGACTTTACATATACATAGATTGATAATACAATTTTGCCACGTGGGAGCTTGTGATGCCTACCGAAAACTGCTAATGCTAATCTACCTTACCAAAGTTAGCAGTAATTATTAGGGCCAAATCCAAATTTTAGGCCACTCTGTCACTCTCCTCCCTTCCTCCCTCCCCTCTCCATCTTCTCTTTGGGAGGGATGCGGTCTGTTCAGGGGTCGTCAATTTAAAACTGATCATGTTGTGTTATTGTAGAATTTTGAACTGTTGAATCTTTCACGGAGTCATACAAACCCTAAAATTCCACCGCAGTACAATGCAATGGACCACTGTACAAGGTACGAATTTAAGCGATCTGATACATGTTTCTTAATCAGAATTTCACGTAAAAAACGATTCACACAACGAAAATTACGGAAACCAACTCCTAACGAAGATATTAACGTTTTTATATCACATTGGTTACGAGGAATTTGAACTGCCCGCTCACAAGAAACTCAAAACTCTACGTGAGTCAAATCGCCCACTACAACGGTTTCAGCAAGCTTCTCAATCGAGCAATGTTCATTTCCCATCATGTGTTGTTCAAACTATTAGCAATTTGCTATAACTGAGCTAAAGCGTCAAGATTGAGGTTGCCAGATTTTTATATCGCAGAGACTGTCATGATAACCTTTAGCGCGCGGTGTGAATCACGTAGGGCATTGAGTTTTCATGAGCGGGTGGTTTGAATTCACGCATTAAGAATCATTACATATCTTCGTAAGGAGTTAATTTCGGTAATTTTCGTTGTGTGCATCGTGTTTTACGTAAAATTTTGGTTAAGAAACATGTATCAGAATGCTGAAATTCGTACCTTATCTAGTGGTCCATTACATGTGTATTATGTGTGTAATTACATTCTACTCGGTTAAAACACTCATCAAAGATGGTTTAGATCCTCCGAGGAATCCAATTGACCAAACTGTGAGTATTTCTTCCGTCGTCGGACTGAAATGCGTTTACCTCATCCGTGCAGGCCACATCGTACCCCGTGTAATCGCTCTGCGAAGCCGTGCTCTGTCACGTCCTCAGCTCGCGTCTCTACCATGTCAAACTGCCGAGAGTTGACCAGATGTTTCAACAGCCAAACTCGTTGCCAGCCTTCAGAAAAATACTCGCAACAATCTATGCTAGCTGCAATGTCGCTGAAAATAGAGTAATTCAACCTTGCACGCTAAAAATCCATAGGCCCAAAACAGTGTCCGAAACTCGACACCTTTGAGTTTTAGGAGCCAGGTGGCGCATCAAGCCCGATTTTTAGGAGCCATCGAAGATTTTTTAGGGGCCAAATTGACTTTTTGCCTATATATTACGGCGCATTTAATGAAAAGTTAGATGCAAGATGTTTTCGTGACAGAACTTGTAAGAAGCTGTAACTTGGGGAAGCCAAAAGCACTAAGGACGAAATCGGGAAAAATAGAGAAAGCTTTCACTTGTAGTGCTGAAAATTTCGAATAATCACCGAATATGAAAATTCAGATTTTAAGGGGGCAATTTTTAGGGGCCACGTTGACGCAGAGCCTTCAATTTTTAGGTGCCATGGCCGATTTTTTAGGCGCATTTGGAGCGTTGGCGCCTGTGAGTTTCGAACACTGTTCCAAAAGGCCAAGAAAGTTACTTGTAAAGGCGACCCTACGGCGAAGAACTCTTTGAGTGTAGAATTGACAGAATCATCTCTTGTCCGAGAGCTGATTTCCTGATGAAGAAGCGTTGACATTGAAACGGATAATTTCTGGGCAAAGGTGGCAAAGGCACTATTTGTCCAAAATTCGAATACGAAACAGCACCAAATAGCGAGTCTGCATAGGAGACGCCTTTAAATAGGATGGTAGGCCGTACAACATCACACTCATGCACGAGCAGTTACCTAATTGAGATTTTCTTCCTTGCTTTAGTCCTATTTGGTATAGAACTTACTGCATTGTAGGTAGAATTTGAGGAGATTGATGAAATTTTGTTAAGGACAATTTCTCTTGCGTATGAGCAAGTACTTGTCCAGTTTGACTCTATAGTTAAACGACTACAGAGACATCAGAGCTACCTCGTGGAAATTTGACTAGAACAAGCCCTTTATTATGAATTGACCTCAGATGCAGTTTTCTCGATTTTTTTATTTTTCTCTAATCATTATTTGAAAGTTATACAAAAACTACAAACACAAAGGGTGGGCAAAGGGAGCTTTAGAAGAGATGAGGGAGTGCCAACACCCTGAAAGGCTTCGGGAAGATAGAGGACTTTGGAGACTGGGTATCGCAGAGCGCCAAAGAACGCTGTAAAAGTGGCTTTTATGCGCAAAAGCTATGAATGTGAAAATTTGGAGTCAATCGCTGCCCATTCCATGAAAATATTAAGACCTCGATTTTGATCTGGTATCGGTTGTAATACGATGTTGATGTTTCCAGAAAATCTGACACCGCGCGAGTAATGCGGTGTAAAAGGCGCGCACACCGAGAGTGCTCGAACACCTGTGCTGGCGATCCGAGGCTCCTTTTGTGGCGGTCCATCGTGAAATTCCCATTATCCGCGCTCCATTGTTGAATTTTCACCGAGACCCCGGTAATTTTGCATTTTCCATGCCCAGCCCCGAAACACGATCCCACGACGTGTTTCCTCGGATTTTTCTTCGTTTCACCCTTTTTTTCCTCTTCTTTTTCCCCGGTTTTTTTTCTCGGTTCCTCCCGCTTTTATACGCGTTTTCCGCACCCATGCCGCGCGCACCTCGACAAGCAGTGACACTTTGTTAGGATCTTCAAAGATAATTCAGCTGATGTCATGGGCGGAACTAGGGGGAACTGGGAGGGTCTACTTTTCCTTCCCAGAAATTAACTCCCCCCTCCCCACCCTCTCCTAAGTAATTACGCAACATATTTTTCATCAATAAAATTTATATTGATCGAAATTTTGGTTAGAATAGCTTAAACTTGCTCATTAAACAACCCACTTTTTCAAAATGTTCTATGATGAGGTGTTCCAGACCCTCATCTGAAGTCCTTCAGTCGTACTTTGGTGAGGTACTTTTCTGTTCTCATCTAGACCCTCTTTGATGAGGTGCCCCCCCCCTCCAAGAAAAAATCTTGGAAGTTTTTATGACTAATAATATTACACCGATGGATACTCAACTTAGAAAATCTGCGAGTAGTGTAATTGACTTGAAAATATTTTGAGCTTAAAATCCTAAAAACACCGTGATATACATTCTATCTTCATTTTACATGTGTTTTCAGGTGTTTGATAAGTGTATGACAAGGAGGCCTAAGGAGCTGCAGGATTATTGAAAATCAACGGCAACCCTCTTCAGAATCACTGTGCCGAGAAAAGTCGTGTACTTTTAATAAAAGGAACGTGACCAGTCGAAAAGAACTGGTAATCATTTCACCGTTCTACAACTTGAACAAAAGTCGCCGAGCTTCTAGGAGCTCTAAGTTCATTGTTCTTATTTCTATAGTCTCTTTTTCTCCCTGAAATTCAGTTGCCAAATTGTTGGATGACAAATTCATCAAAAATAGGTAAAATACCATCAAAATGAAAGTCAATGAATTTAAAAGTATATTTTTATATTAATATCATCTAACTCATCGTTATACTAAGAAACAACTTCAAATAACTTGAATTAAAAGGAAGTCCTTCGACTTCCTTCGGTCCCTTAGATTTATGTTCTCATACGAACTTTGCCCTGAGGGGGATTAATGTAGGGACACATGTAAAAACGCGCCTTCCTACACAGAGCCATTAAGTCTCTGGAATAATTGAACATTTTATTAAACATTGACGAACTTTTGTCTGTAGACTTGCAGTAAGTATGCCTTCAGCTTTAATTTTACTTTGTCAATATATCTCTCGTCTCTTTCGACAAAATGTGGGTAAAATCTACCTTTAAGCAATTCTATAAAAATAGTAATTGAAATCCTAATGCAGTTCCTATTTTTCCTTGGAACGATATCAATGACCTGAAGTCAAAACCACGTATATCAATTTGCGATATTTTTTCTTTGAAAAAACCAGTCAATATAATTTCTCGAAAACTCCTTTCATTTATTTGCTCTGCGACAGTAGAATATTCTGTATGAATGTCAATCTACGAAGTCGGCTTGTTTATTTTCTTCAAAAAAATAAAATAGGAAAGGACATTTTGAATCAACACTATGGATATATGTGGTTTCACAATTTGAAGGTTGATATGCTGTTTTTCCTCAGAACTCCATGAAAACAGACAGTATGTGGTCGTCGAATGTGAATTCGCACCTTTGGCACAAAACTGACGATCGGATTCGCACTGGGACATTTAAATGCACGAGTATTTTCAGCAAGTGTTTAGCCGCTTTCCAAATTTCAATGCCACTTAGCAGAAGTACACATCGTCCCTCTCAAAACTGGGAAATTCACCGTGACACATCCGGTGAGGTCATCAGTGGCGTGGCGTGCTTTGCGATATATCGACTGATCGGCCATTTAAACCTATGAAAAAGTATCGATAAACAGTGTGTTCGCAGCGAACACCTTAATAATCGATTCTTTACCATAGGTTTAAATGGCATAACAATCGATATATCGCAAAGCACGCCACGCCACTGGAGGTCATAAAATGCGGTACATCTTAATTAACCGCCACCGTCCGTTTTCCGTCTTTGTCGCAACTCAGATGAAACTAATGACATGCAGATTTTCGCCAACGCGTTCAGGTTTCACCTCCGCTCGGCGATAATTTTTCATTCGTGAAAATCCAGGAGCTTTTTTTCGTGGCGGAGTGTGGGCAGATGTGTGGTGTGCGCAGACGGTATTCGGTCCGCATTCCACGTTCCGTGTTGGGCTAGTGAGTTCATTCATTAATGATTCCCGAGACGTTGATTGACGAACTTGTGATGCCCAACCACAGTTGTCAAGTTATTTATTTTACAATCGAATTTATTTTGATGCTGACGTTTCTGACGAGTAATCCGACAACCATTGGTACTGCCACTGGGAGGACAGAGGGATAGAGACGAACGAACGTGGTGTATCCACGCCCACAGCGCGTCTTGACTGGTTGAGAAGATTTTTACTGATTCGGCCTCTGCAGTCATTGATGAGAGAATTCATCGCTTACTTTAGGAAAAGATTAGTCGCAGAGCACTATTGAGCATAAAATCCTATAGAACAAAGATACTCTGCCGTGCTAAGGAAGAACGCCGTATGAGCCTTCGTGCGATGCCACATTTCTTCTGGTAAAAAGCGAGTTTTCAGGAAAACTTGTGAAAATTTTCCTCCCAATTTTTCAGAAAATTTTCTTCGCAATGTCATTTAAATTATTAGAAAATTTCAGATAAAACTATTCATTAATTGTCTCAAAATTTAACATTTGAAGCGGGGAAATTTGGCAACTCTCGGTTGTTTCTACGGCGTTTTTCCTTAGCACGGCAGTACTGCCCTTGGTACTACGAATATTCGCGTTTTCAGTTTCTGAGGACCGCCATGAAAATTTGCCGAAATGTCTAATGATCGAACTGGCAAAGAACACACCGAGACAACATCGAGTGTTGGGAGACATGCTTCAAAAAAAGCTCGGTGTTCTATTTTTAAGCAGTAATTTTGACCTCTAAGGGCAATACCACTATTCGGTCACATGGGAGCGCACATTGCCTACACTGAAAACTGAAGGCAAACTGACAATGAGCTAAAGTCACCGCTCCACATCTGGTGAAGTCCAATCCTGCTTTCTCCTTGAAGTAATCGTATGTCTGAGAGTGATACCACTATTCGACCACGTGAGAGCTCGTATTGCCTATTCTGAAAACGGAAGGCAAACTGAAGACGAGCTATTTGCCGTTCCACGCTATGTGAAGTCTATTCTTGCTTTCTTCCTCGAAAATTCGTGCCGTTTGAAAGTGATACCACCTATCGACCACGTGGGAGCTGGTATGGCCTACGTTCGAAACTGAAGGCATAATTATATTTCGTGTGACTCAACTAAGAATACAGTCGGGTGTATCTTGATTACATTGAGAAAGTCTGGTTTTACGCAGGAAAAAACTAGAATCTGTGGCTTCTCGAATTACAACGTGTATTCGTAAATGTCATAAAAAGACACGACAAGAATCTAAAAGGAGCCTGGGGTAAGCCCTTTTAGAATATTTTTGTAATGATTGAGTATATTTGTTAATTCAAATGAGTAATCAAAGCCTAGTGAAACTTTTGTAGGCTTATGGCGAGTCTATTTTAGGAAAAAAGAAACAATATTGATTTAGGGGCAATACAAAATGTATAATAGTTCCTAAAATAATCTTTTCGTAACAATTTTTAAAAACGATATGTAGGTAACACAAACTAGTGAGAATTAGTGCTCTAAATTAAAAAGAATCTAAATTTAACATAGATATAAAAAAATTGATGAAAATGATTGAAACTGTCACACGTGAAAGTTTAATGGATATCTCTCTTGAAATAATTACGCTCACACTAAAGGGAATTCAATACCACAAGACTTATGGAAAACGGAAATGAATCACATATGGGTCATCTTAAATATGTTACTGCCAATCATAAGCATGCCGGTAAAATTTGTTACTGATAGACGCAGAAAATTAGAGAAACTTCCCTATTCTCTTGTTGCCTTGCGACCATTAAACGAAACAATAGCAATTCCATCAAATACAGACGATTTCAATCATAATTTTGGCAGATATCCATGCTTTCGCCGTACAGGTACTCTACCTATTTGTAGTATCAACAGATCCACACGAGGATTTATTCTCTACTCCATGCGGCGCGTTATGAGATCCAGAGCACCCTCTTCAAAAGCCAAC
Organism: Bemisia tabaci; assembly: GCF_001854935.1. Classification (NCBI taxonomy): domain Eukaryota; kingdom Metazoa; phylum Arthropoda; class Insecta; order Hemiptera; family Aleyrodidae; genus Bemisia; species Bemisia tabaci. The sequence goes on from NW_017547177.1 coordinate 6,175,978, forward strand.
TTTCAGAGCTTTCCTCAGAGAACGGTGAATCACGTCGAGTCGACGATCTGCGTGAAAGAGTTACACAGGATCGAGTCGATCACGTCCAGAGTTCGCTTCTTGAACTGTCGTTTCTGGTGATCGTTCATCTTGGAGATGTCGGGCAGCAGGCTCTTCAGGAACTGGAGATCAGGGTTGCTGTCCTGAATCATGGAGGTCTGCATGAACTCGAAGCAATCGCTGAGCAGCTTACTCGAGTCCTCCGCGTCACCTCGCGTTGGGATCCTCGACGTGTTGGGCGTCATCTCGTAGCACTGGGAGTAATCCTCGTCGGCGGAGGGTTCGTAGGATCTCTTTCGCGAGACACCCGCGACAGAGGATGACGAAGAGTACTCGGCTGGCGAACAGTCGGCGAAGTGTCTGGGGTCGTAATGAGTCCTGTAGTCGTTGGGTTCATTGCAATGTGGGTTATAGACTTCCCCGTCGTTGCTGTACTCGTAAGCGGCGTCGGTCCCACCTGAATCTGGACCGTCCGTGGGGCCTTTCGAGCGTAAGAAAGGGAGGATGAAACCCATGGCTTCTTTCAAGTAGTACTCTTTGTTCTTCTTTGGCTTCGCGGCAGAGCTGTTCGTGGGCTCGTTGCTGGTAAGTTTCTTCAGCTTCAGACTGCGAGCCAAAGCTGTTCGTAAATTCCGCCATTTTTCTTTGCACTGAGGAACTGAAACAGAAATTGAGACACGGAGGTTGGACTGGAAGGTCTTGCAAGAACGAATAATTTGCACGATAAAGTTTTAAGTATTGCTGCATCTGAGGGCCCATATTGAGCTCCGTTCGCAGTATTTTTCATAATTTTTTTTTCTGATGTGGGGAATTGTAGAAAAACAAATTTGAAAGTGGGAAAATCTACCTATTAGTGAGTCATCACGTGACATTTCCCATTTAAACACATGTATTTATCTGATTAGGTCATTTGGTCACATCTTCTCTGACAATCGTTAATTTTAGAGACTAAGGATATTCTCATGCTCACTTCTATCGGCAGTGTTTAAGCATTAAATAGGTACCTAAAAATTTCCGACACCTGGAAATTCTCCTCTGTGTTCGATTTGAGCACCATGTAAAGAAGGAGAAGGTTAAAATGAGACTTCACTGATTTCGTAGAACATTTCATTCGAAAAGGATGTTCAGACGTGGTCATTCCACGTCACCTCCAGCGCAGAAAATTTAGTGATAAAACCACTTCCCTCTTTGAGGGAAAATTGTGCTTGCGTATGAGCTTTTTCCCTCTATAATGAGATATCAGCGTTAAGCTGAACTTTAACTCACGATGGCTAAAAAACTCCGACTTCCATAAGAGGCTACGCGCTGAGGAAAATTGGACTCATCACACCAAACAAACTTTGTTTCTTTGACACTTTTTTGTTGCGTCGGAGAAAATGTTCGATGGGCCAAGGCCCGAAGAAAAATTTTAATTGTAAAAACGATAATTTAACTAATACTCATATGAGTTCATATTTTTACTTTAATATAAACTTTTGGCCCCGATTGCCTCGCAGTGTCGTGAATATTCCTTTATCCTATTCCCTTCATATACTTCGGGTCATATTTTGGGTGTTTCTTCTTATCATCAGTGATTAACTCGGCAGCTGATAGTATAAGACGTGATACAACTACTCCGACTTCAGCTCAAAAGCATAACCCCTAGATCACCCTGTAAAAAGCTAAAATATTAATGATCTGACCTCACCTGACATTTTCATCTCCGAGCTGACAACAGCCCACGCGTGGTCGTTCGCCTCGCGCTTGCTGTAGTCCGGGCTGGTGAAATCGTAAAGGCACGGGTGCCTTTTCACTATCTCCACGAACTTGATGTTGAACGCCGGCTCGTCCATGATTCCAATCTTCATTTGCTCGAAGGGGGGAGGGGGCAAACGTCGGATAAAGTGGGGGAAAAGGCAACACGCGAACGGCCTTTTAAAAAAGCTCGAGTCGGAGGCAACGCGCACGAGTGCCGCTCACGTACTGAATCCGGAGTCCGATATCGCATGCGATGGAGAACCAGGTGGGAGACGGTCGGCGCAAGGGCGCGGGAGGTAACGCGCAATATCGCGCCGCTCTCTGGCGGTGGGAAGCATGACTCGTGGCGCCGCGCGATATCGGAGGCGCTATGACGTCATATGGTTGAAAGTTGCCGATGATAGTGCTGAACTTGGGTAGTTTAAATGAAGCATATCGAGAGCTGAGAAATGGACGGAGTTAAATAGAAAGGAACCAAGCCACATTGGGATCGAACCGAGAAAAAAGAGGTTTAAAGTTTGGCTCCTGTATAAGACTCAATGTAAAATATAAACTTCAAGCTCAATTTCTGTAAAATTTTCTCCAACAAAAACTTCGAATTTTAGGCAATAGATAGTGGAGGAGTGGTTGAGTTCAAATCCACTCATAACTCAATTTTTTCCAAAATGTGGGTTGGTTCCTTTCTGCTTAACTCAGTCCAAATAATACCCATAAAAAATTTTGGCTATTATGAGTTAGCGACTCGGCCGCATTCTAAAATATGAAATACGCACTCTCTTGTTTTTAGTATTATCCAATTCCACATGGGAGCGCTGTAAAGACGCCGCGCCGTAATGTAAAAATTGCGAATCTAACCTAAAAATCACATAAATGGCGAAATTTTTCCTATGTATTGCAAAGTCTTCAGATTGTAGCATTGGTGTCTCAAAATGTAGCTAAAAATGATGGTATGTTGGAGTTTTTTAGCCATCGTGCGTTAAATTAAGCATAAAGCTGATATCTCACTATAGAGAAAAAAAGCTCACACACAAGCACAATTTTCCCTCTAAAAGATACGCTGTTTGGTGCAACACTATAGTAACAATCATTCAGAAAGGCAACTGCAGACGCGTTTCGGCCTTGTTGGGCCAATCCTCAGTGCAGTTTGTATAAAAAAGTTTGTGTAAAAAATGATCTCGCCCAAACGCTTGTGCACTTTTTGAAAACATTGGTCGTTAATTATTTCACTTTTATAGTCTGTCCCAGATACGAAGAGCCCTGGAAAATCAGAGTAATTAGCACTATTTGGCGGGTTGGGGTGCCTCGACCCTCGTCACCTGTCATCTCGTCGCCTCTCACATGCGTCGCACAGAGGGCCACAAGTCACCTCGAGGCAACGCATACTCCCTTCGCATTTTTCCGCGGTGGTTTTCCCCGAGGTCCAGGAGCGGATTCCCGGCGTAAGATGCCGCCGCGCCGCGGAGCTCATAACCAACCCTCTGTACGGTGCGGGGTTTGCTCGGTGATTAGTCGGGCACAATAGAACGAACGATACCTTGCTTCTACATAGTGCNTGCAACACTAGTAACAATCATTCAGAAAGGCAACTGCAGAAGCGTTTCGGCCGTGTTGGGCCAATCCTCAGTGCAGTTTGTATAAAAAAGTTTGTGTAAAAAATGATCTCGCCCAAACGCTTGTGCACTTTTTGAAAACATTGATCGTTAATTATTTCACTTCGTAACATTGTAAAAACAGCAGGGGACAACGTAGGGAATGTTCACGAGGCTCTTAGGTATTTCGCAGACTCGTGAAAATATTGAAAATAACATCTGACGGGAAAAATTATCAAAGCCAAAATTCATGCACATTATATCTTGCATAATTGGTGCAAGTGATAAATCGATATTTTGCTCCCTAATTTTTATAATTGTTGACTTTATAAACTTTCATCAGTGTCATTCTTGATTCCATCAAACTCAAAATAAATAAAAAAAAAAAAACAAAACGATGGGAGATATGTGAACACTGTTGAAAAACGAGAGTAAGATATCCCATCAAAGAAACTCAAGGAGTACCTATCACTTAGAGTGTTCTTTATCCGGAGTATCTTTTAATTGACGCTTAAATATAACTAATGACATTTATAAAAGAATCTGGTGAGAAACATGAGATATCACATCTAACCACCCTGAATAGGGACTGAGAATTTTTCTGTGGGAGTCAACGACGCTTACACCAGATTATAACTCGATAAGAGAAATTAGAGGTCTAATTACCACCACTTACAGCTACCATTGCACCCTTCACTCCCTCAAACTAACCCATTAAGTCGTGCAAGCCACATCCACCAGTCAAGAAAATGAAATCCTTGGCGGCTACTGTGTGTAATTTGTAACGAGTCATTGACCCATTGAGGAAGTTGGCACGGATCGTAAAAAATCGGATCGACTTGCTTTGAATGAGGTAAAATTGTCGGCGCATTAGCGTGGTAGGGTTTAGGTTTCAAACAAGTTTCTGCATTGCAGCGTCATTATTTATTTTCTTCCATTACTCAAGAAAAATCCAACCCTTTTTAAGTATAATCAATCACAGTCAAGTTTTTGATGAAGATTTGAGATTTTTTTGGGAGGGTTTTTTCTTTGTTGTCACAAACCCAGTATCCAAGTAAACAGAGCAGATCAAAAGAAATTCATTTTACCGAGGGAGAGACGCATGAAATAACAGGAAAATGATAGTTCTTGGCGAATAAAGCGTCACATTTATACCGGAATAATTCTAAAAGTTACAAATCAGAAAATCCATGAAAGCCTGAAATTCGTTGACCAAGCAGGGAGCGGTACTTAGATTCAAGTGAAAGGATTGAGATGCAACACCCAGTTCCTATGCTTATAACTCTGTTATTCGGGTGCTACCTAACGACAACTCCCATGAATGTCTGAAGAGATGAGAAAAGCGAAAGAGCCTTCAATTTCGAACAAGCAACACGCACATCCGCAAGACACGAATAGTTGCATCAAGGCGCCGCGCCGCAACCAACTCAAAATTAGTGTGGTATTTGTGGGTCGATATAATCACCAATTTGAATAGGCCATTTTGAAAAAGACTGAGGTGCCAGAAATGATCATTAAGAAAAACAGTAAAAACCGTTTAAATCAACCTGTTTTAAATTTCAGAACTTTGAAATGTTGAAGCGATGAACTATTTATTGACATTATCATGCAATTTACGATCCAAGATGGATCAATTACTACGGTTTCTAATGTGTTTCTCGTGCTTTCATTTGTGATACTTAAGCGTTCTTATAAGAATGACCGATTCAAATATTGACCTTCGGTATTCCGGCCTCTTGTCCATAACTGTTAATACGTTCCCTGAAAAGGCACTGTGTTGTAGGATGCTACAACCAACAAGTATACAAGTCCCGTACGTTTCTAGAGAAGTGAAAAAAGTAAAAGTGCCTTAAATTTTGAACACGCAGCACGCACATCCATGGAACACGAATAGTTGCATTAAGGCGCTACTATAAAAGGTGAAGCGGAAACGCCTCCAATTTTTCAATATGGAACACGCACATACCGCAAAATTTAAAGAAATATTGTAAATTTGCATTGAATACTCTGAGAGCTACAATACAATTTAAAGTCGTCCGTAATCAAAACGAGTGTCAACATGACTAAGATGAACTTCGGTGATCTGAAGTTCGGTTCCTATGAACGTTACTTCGGTTACCTCGATCGGAAAGTTTCGAGTTAAATATGAGCTGAAGTATCTTTCACTGTTAGGCTACTGAATTAACTTCCGATTGGCAAAATTAACTTCTTTGCATGGAAAACTGGATCAATTTACAGTTCAGTAACTCTTCACTGCTTATCCTTGAGCCTGACTTGCGGCTATATCGTGCCTGCGAAATAAAAAGCAATACTTGAGCACTGCATGCATAGCCTCGAGGGGTAGAAACCGCGAGAAAAATCAGAGTAAAACCAAAGCACCGACACAGGAAGTCGTTACCCTCCTCCTTCACCGAGAGGTGTAAATCGGGGGGACTTGGAGGCGGGGGCGGGGGAGGGGGGGCACCGGAGCGAAGCGAGACCGTCGACACCGACAACGAGTCCAGCGACGAATTAAAAAGAGAAAATTAAAATCGGACTCACTGCCCAATTCCCACAATTTGCTCCCTACCCGTGTCCCCGACCTGGGATTCGCCCCCCTCTCCCTCGACAGCGACGCCCCCACTTCCCGTCGCTCCCGTGTGAGCATTTACCTCTTTTCGTGGCACGGAAGGAGGTGCAAACCGTGAGTATACGTGATCCGTGGCGATAAAATCCCGCACTGATTCCAAATTGTCGCACAGTGGATCGAGTTAATGGGGGAGGTCGGATAAAATTTGGAATTTTTGAAAGCTCATAACTCCATTGATACAATATTTTGAAGTTTTAATGGTGGTTCCAGTGGTTTTCTTGTGAAATTACCTCCTAGATGCACCCCTGCAAGCTTTAAATGTGACGAATTAAATATCAAAATTTGCAGTTTTAGTAAAAAAATTAATGTCCGACCTCTCTGACCGACTCGATCCACTGTGCGTCGCTGCTGTCTTGGTCGGGAGTCACGTAGATTTGGACGTACGTAAGTCAAAAGGAACTACATCCATTTTGATCTGAGCTCTGTGACCCGTGAGAAATCAAGTATAACACGGCTCGTGCCACAATAGATGTAGCTCCTTTTGATTTGAACGCGTCCGTTTTAGTGACGACATGATGTGTGTGCCAGCACTTGGAAAAAGCATTTGCAAATCGCACGTGAAGAATACTGGCGTGCTAAGGAAGAGCGTCGTATGAGCCATCAGGCGTTTCCAAATTTCCTTTAATAAAATCCGGTATTTTAGGAAAATTTGTGAATATGTTTCTACCAATTGTTCAGAGGATTTTATTCCCAAATTACCTGAAAGTATCTGAAAATTTCAAGGAGTCCTAATTATAACTTCCTCCAGAATAAATATTTTATCTTCAGAAATCTGGCAAATTTCAAATGCTCATACGGTTTTTTTTCTTTACCACGGCAGAATGGCAGTTATTTTTACCATATTGCTGATTCACACGAGAAAAAAGAAAAGAAAACAGACGGGGTCATAAAAATATACGAGTCTAAGTTAAAACCAGAAGTTTTATTGTTGCTGCAATACATTGAATCTCGGGCTGCTTTGACAAGAAAATGTTGTCTTTAGATGAAAAGATCATCTTATCAGGAGTCGACCATGAATAACTGTAGGTTAAAGAAGGGATGGGGGTATATGTATGCCTGGAAAACTCGCAATGCGGAAGGGAAAAAGGAGTGGCAAAGGGAACTTACCGTTGGGGGATGGGGGGTTAAAAATTCGGAACATTGTGCCTATCATCATCAGACGGTCACTCATAGCTATAATCAATCTTTTTTCAGGGCATCACAGAGCTGGGTATTTTAAACCACCTAGTGCGAAACACACAAAAAAATAGTAATAATAATAAAATAAAAACTAAATGAACTTCGATTATAGTTTGAGACTAATATATACAATGATGCTGACATTTTCGTTTTGTTTTATCTTCTATACTTACTCACTGGCTGCATTTCAAGCTCGACTGAATTTGTGGTTGAAAAATTGGACATACGAAGAACTCACAATATCAAGCTTGTGATTGTCAATGTGCTGATTCCCAGGCTGTGTGAACATTTGACTAATCAAATCAGCTGTACCTGATTCTTCTCTCTCTCTCTTCCTGAGGAGCCCTCTTTCTACCCGACTTCCTTTTCTCACGACCAAGCCGCCTTGTTGGTTCATGGATAATGGTGGGTGGACCAACGCATCGCCTCCGCAGAAAAAAGTTCGGGCTCGACAAAGAGAAGACTAGAGAAAGCATTAAATTCTTAATTATTGATCTGCATATTTTTAATCCCTGTGACCGCATTCACAAACGTTTTGCGATTCAATTAGCTCTTAAAACTGCCTAAAATGTCTGAATTCGTAATGAAAGATCGACATCGGAGCAATGTGCGAAATCTTCGATTCCGAGCACCGGACATTCACTCAATTTGCATTGAGAGTTTTTTTTTCTCTCTATCTCGTTTTTTCCTTTGATCTCCGTTCGTGAGAAACCGAGGGAAAACTGGCCCAGTTGGTATCTGCACCGACTCTCACAATGAGACACATAAATAACAGCGCATCGTGAAATGCTCACAGTCAGAATACACGAACGATCAGACTAAATGCAAATTAGACTAATTGTGATCAGCTTCCTCCCGTTGTGGATATATATTCATTGTCTCTTCCTCTGGAAACATGGCTTCCGGATGGATCTTTGATTCCATCTTCTGCTGGGCCAATTTTTTGTGAAAAAAAAGGTACACAGCAAAGCTTTTTGGAATAAATTGTCTGTAAATCAGATGGAAGGTTATAACCACTTATTGCGACAAGAATCAAACATCGTTCATGATAGATTCACAAAATTGAAAAGATCTCTTACGTTTATTCATATGCATATGTATTATCAATAAAGACCATGTTGTGAGACTAATACCAATTCCAATATATGTTTCAATGATCGAGCAACCTACTTTTCAACACAAAATCTTAACAATACGACAAAAATATCTAATTTTTGGGTACGAGAAGTCTCTCGTTAGTTGTAAAAAAGTTTTTATACGGGCCAAAGTATAAAATTATTTTGACTTTTCGATCTCGAATTTTTCTTTCTTTATTCAAACTGCATTGCTATGAGATTATGAGAAAAAATGCTTTCAGCTCAGGGAAAATAGTTATAATTAAGTAAATTATTATTTTTGGTACACACAAAAGTGTCACCATGCATCATTATACACTAGAACCCTCAATTGTTCGAAACCGTACATCAAACTTTTCTCCCTTTACCGCCATTTGGGTTTTCTTCGGTACTTGATCGGAGATATAGGGATTTTATTTTCCTGTAGATATATGTTTCAAAATTACTGTGAACAAACAATGCATTTTTTGTTAAACGGGCGTATAAGACTTCCATTGCTGCTAAGATTGTGCAACGTATAGTTTTCTGGTTGTAAGTAACTTCTCCGAAATATCTGCCTTTATATTCTCCCTGAATCTTCTCAGAACTTTCCCTCACTATATTGTAAGGAAGTAAGTCAACTGTGAACGCATTTCATCTGCCACAAATTCTATGAAAAATTGCAACAAATTAGCAACATTGCAAGCCTCATACGCCTGTCACCGAGAAAGTCCGCAACCTAAAAATGACCTGATGATTTGACCAATGCATATATTTAATCATTATACTCATGCTTCACCAAAGTCGACGCAACCTTTAAGGTGGCAACACTGCCTCAGATCAGAGTTTGTTCAGAGAGCAGCTTTTCCCCTTTTCCTGCGTGGAAGCGTCCAAGACAGTTCCCTGTGGGATTGCTATTTCCAGTTGATGACAGAGTGCACAAGCACACAGCATACAGTGTTTTGCGAATGCCAGTCATCACGTTTTTATGACTGCAGCGTAATTGGTCGTCATTAAAAACACGTTTCTCGCCGCTAATTGACAGTTGATGATGCTCAGGCTCCGTTCTGTTCGGCGCTGATGCGCTGGATTCGGTTCCGAAGCACAATCGCGGCTTATTCCCTCTTCTTCCCGGTGGCGAGGCGCGGATGATCGATTACCGAGATTTCCTCGTTTGAAACTATGGTAAAGAATCGATTATTCTGGTGTTCGTTGCGAACACACTGTTAATCGATCCTTTTCCATAGGATTAAAAGGCAGATAAATCGATATATCGCAAAGCACACCACGCCACTGCTGTGGAGCACCGGCGTTCGTTCGTTGGCTTTTGTTCGATTGGCAGGCCGAGTCCATTTAAGTCTATTTCAGTCCCGTGCTGCTGTGTTGAGGAAGAACGCCGTATGAACATTCGAGAGTTGCCAAATTTCCTATTAGAAAATGTGTATTTTTCAAGAAAGTTATGAATATTTATCCTTGAAAATTTTAAGAATATTTAGATCAAATCTGGAAAAAAATTCTCTGAAAAATTGGAGGAAAAATACGTACAAATTTTCCCGAAAATTCGTGATTTACCAAAAGAAATTTGGCAACGCCTGAAGGTTCAGGCGTTTTTCCTTAGCACGGCAGCGTGGGCCAATGCCTTTTGACGAACTGAGCCGAAGATACACCGAGAATACATGAAAAGGAAACCTCGTACAACGGACATGGGAACGAATGACAGAATCGCTTTTGAACAAGGGGATATTTTTTCAGTGTTCCTTTACTCTTTGGACGGGCTCATTATCGTCACTAAAATCGCGTTAGTGGTGCCTGAATTTTACCATGTTAAAGTTCGTTGATTTCATTTGTCAGTCGTACACTTTCCAGCAAAATCCCGGGACCTGAAAAATCAAGAATCATCAGGGGCTTTTTTTAGCATGAGGAGGGACCTTAAAATACGCCAAGATCTAACTTTACCTCACTGTCGGTTTTCCTTCATATTTCGTAGGAGGCTGTGCTAGCTCCCACGAGACCAATTATTAGTATCACTCTCAGATGTCACGATTGCTCGAGGAAGAGCAGGTATAATTCACTGAAAAGTGCTGTAGATCTTACTTTACATTGTTGATGTGCCTTCAGTTTTCAATGTATGCAACACGAACTCCCACGGGGCCGATTAGTAGTGAAATGTCACGACTGCTTAAAGAAATGCAGGAATAATTCACTGAGCGTGGCCTGGAGCTGTGACCGAGCCTCGCTGTTAGTTTGCCTTCAGTTTTAAGTATAGGGAAGGAGTAATGAGGAAAGGGGACGAAAGCTCTCATTCCTGAGAGTATGGTAATTTCTAATTTTGTCGTTTTTCGGTGATATAAGAAATAGCATCTTTAATTAGTAGAGTGAAGAGAGGAACTAAACACGCAATTTGACCTGGAGCTCAACGCAGAGAGAAATGATGACGATGACTTGAGATGAAAAAGACAAGCCCTTGGCGCGGCGATCGGCATGTAACACATATTAGCGCCTACAAGACTGCATGGATACTTCACCCATTGCGCCAAACACAGTGCGGTCAGGAGAGGTTGACGTGAAACGTATAGCGCCTACAAGACTGCAGGAATACTTCACGCATTGCGCCAATCTCAGTGCGATCAGCGCGGCGCAGCGGCGGTGGAAGTTAAAATTATTAAACCACATTTATGTTTGTTCTTTCATAATTTTTTGGTTCATTTCTTATAAAATGGAGGATCTTGTCCACTTAGAGATAGGCTTACGGAACTTAACTTTCGCGCAAAGTTCCGTGAAATTTTGCTAGTAGTGTTGACAGGATGGTTTTTATTGATGTTTCAAAACGAATGAGAGGGGGGCGGCAAAATACAGGCGGCCCATGGGCGGCAAGTAGGTAAATCCGGCCCTGCCAATTTCAAGTATAACACGATTCTGTAACGAAAATTACTGAGGTTAACTCCCAAACAAGATTTCACTGGTAAAAAAAACCTCTTGGACCGACGCCGCGGTGCATTGACTTAAGAGTGCAGTTTCTTGTCGCCGGATTTCAGAGTCTTGAACTCTTGTTTCAAGCGGATTTTGCATTGATTCAAGCGGATTTTGAATTGAAACACGAGTCCAGACTCTTAAATCCGGCGACAAGAAACAGCACTCTTGAACCAAGAGGTTTTTTTTTACCAGTGTTCGATGCGTAAATTTAAATCTTCTGCTCATGAAAAAACACAAGTTTCTATACGTGAGTCAAATCTTGCACTAAACGTTGCAACAATAGTTTTTGTGGTATGAAAATATGAAACTTTCAACAACGGCGTTTTAACTAAGCTATTACGCTTACTGATTTCTTTTAACAAATTGAGCGGGGTATAGGCAAACTGATCGAATTTTTAAAGCCTCCCTAAAACATTGCGAGGCATGCGTTGACTCACCTAAAGTCTGGTTTTTCTTGTGCGCGGAAAATTCAAAATTCCTGTAGCAAATGCAAACTGAAAACGTTAATATGTTAATTAAATCAATTTTCTTTACCCAAATCAAGTCTTACGTGAAACTTCGATTAGGAAGCATGTATCAGAATGCTTTAATTTGAACCTAGTCTAGCGGTCCATTGAACCAAAACAAACGATTATCACGGGGACAACAACCTCACGGAAGAGGTTACGGGTGGGGACGCGGTGGGGGATGTTTGTATTCGGCGTCAAGCGAATCCAAAGGGCCCAACACATCATATTGGAGCGCATGACTGCGGTTAAGCGTATTTCCTGGCATGTGCCCGCTTGTAATTTTAGCACGCTTCGAGTGGCGAGGAAGAAGAAAGACGCGGCCCTTTTCCTCCGCTGAGAATCTGCATCATTGCCTGATTCGTCAAAGGGACGTTTGTTTCCATGTCAATACTCGGGGTTCGTTTATTTTTTATGATATGGCAACAGCGCCTCGCAATCTTGGCGATTTCAGCATTCAACCACCCGCCCGGCGGAGCAATCGTGAGGCGGACATCTGGAGGGCTGGGGGTCCCCGCTTATGTAAAAATAGTCCTTGGCAAGGCTGCAATATAGCTCCTATTTACGGAGACCCTTACAAAGAAGAATTTTCCTGAGTTCTTATTGTTCTTGAAATATTTCTCTGAATATTGCGCAACATTTTCCGGGCTTTCAAAAAAATTTCCAGGGAAACACAAATGTTTCCATAAAATCAAGGGAAAAAACTGAGCCTGAACGGATATTCAGTTGCGCGTTTTACAGCGATATTTGAATGGAGCACCCAGTGAGAGAGTGGCAACAGGGGGTTGGAGTGACATCTCCCTGAGGGGTTGTGGGAGGACCGGGTACTGTGGCGGTTAGGCGTCGCAGAGCGCCAGAGAGCGCCATGGAAGTGACTTTTATGTATGCATGTATTTAATGATCACGAAACTAACTTCGAATTTTGAAAGGATGTGAATGTCCATGGAGAAATGTAAATCGGTTCACTGAGACAAAATTTCAGTAGAGCGATTATTTTCATGTTGAGTAAAAAAATCGGATTTTAAGATTTTTTTTAGATAACTAGTGTCTGTATCCTAGATATCTGTAGTGGCCTACAGAATATGTAAAATAAAATGAATAAGTTTATTTTGGTGTCAATAAATAGGCCTGAGGTCGCACTATGATCCTGAGCAATTTTTCATGCCTGGCAGATACACATTTTTAATAGATTCTCCTGAAGAGACCTTTTTTAAAATTGAAAATTTCAAAGAACCATCATTCCAGTTCGGTTTGAAACTTTTGAGAGTTTTTGTCCGAAATATTCGTAAAAATTTGCCCTAAGCTTTGGTTAGTAAATTAGTAAATTTTAAATTTTCGTGGATTGAGGTAATTCGTGCTGTGGCCGGTTCCGAAGACCTGTCACGGGAAGGTTACCAGACGTATATTCAAAAAAGTAAAAAATCATGGCAGACACTTCGAAAATTCTGTTTTTTTGGAGTGCCGAAGCGGCATCGTGGGTGAAATGGGCCAGGCCGCCGGCCGCGGACAGACGCCACAAGGGACCAGCTTGCGTTTCTTTCGCCACCTCTCAAGTCTCAAGACGCTCTCTCCACCCTCGCCGCCTCATCCGAAGCGAACCTAAAGCGAGACTAAATATAAACACCATGTTAAAGTCTCCGTTCCTCCAGCTGTCTGTTCCTGGAGCNTGGTGTACGATTTTAACATTGGCTCAATATTTAACCAATATTGGCCCAATGTTTGCATAAATACCAAAACAATATTGTTTAAATATTGGCTAAATATTCCTGTCTTATCTGGGGCCTCTTTTCTTCAAGAGAACCTTCTACGAGACAGTAGGATGTCCATTAACTTGGATCCACCACCTCCGCGAACCCCTTCAAGAAGTAAAAACTCTAATTTCACGAATTTGCCCATGAGTTTCCTAGTAACATACTCATACTCTCAGCAGCAGAAATGCTCAATTTCCCTGTCTCCCTAGAAAAAGCGAAATTGGCCAAAAATATTCTTAAGAGAGAGAATATATTATATTACTGAAAGATCCGTGAGGGAAAGAGGAAGGCTAGAGCTGAGATGGCAAGATGAAGTGGAGAAGGACTTAAAAACAATGAAAATGTGGAAGGATAAGACCATAGACGGAACAGTATGGAGAGGCACAGTCTCGGAGGCTAAAGTTCACCCCGGGATGTAGCGCTATCAGTAAAACTAATGCATTACTGAGTTTCCCATGAGCAAACTCCTGACATTCGAGTTTTTAATTTTTGAGGGATGAGAGGGCTAACTGCTAAGTTCACAGTGATGAATGCAGATAAGGGCGGATTTGTTTAAATACATCCTTCTCTCGAAAGCAACCCATACCCATGTGAACCACTAATGTCAGACTGCTCTAATAGTTCCATCTCGCCCAAAGTTTGAAATCCGTGGTCCGAAAGCCGCGGAGGCTCCGTGGTCGGGCCTATCGAGTAACATCTCGTCACGCTGCCCAATCTGGGAAGGCTTCAGTTCACGCGTCCGACGAATCCGTATTTGATCCGCGGCCTAGCAACAAATCCGGGTGGGAAAATCTGGTCACCCCCCTCCTG
>NW_017547177.1:6190413-6274871 GCF_001854935.1 Bemisia tabaci
CCCCCACCCCCCACCCCACCACCGTCTTCAGCCTTGCTGGGGTTGATGAGATTTAGCTTGGCTGTCTACCGTCTCGCACGGGCCAGGTTGTCAGGTTTTTAGGAATTTCACTCAAGTACGTTCACTCGTGTACGAATGAGCGGAACCGAAATAATTAGAGGTACCCTGTGGGCTGATTGTTGAAATTGATGGACAAAGCTATAGACAAAGAAGACATAGGGAGTATGGAGCGATTCTTTTGGTTGAAATTGGTGGTTCTTATAGACTAAGGAGATAAATGATGGACTGACTAAATGGTCTCTCGTGGGTTGCCGTTAGTCAGTCTATTACCTACCTCATTTGTCCGTTGCAACCACCCGCTTCCACCATCGGCGTGGCGTGCTTTGCGATATATCGATTTTTATGCCATTTAAACCTATGGTAAATAATCGATTATTTAACTGTTCGCTGCGAACACCCTCTTTATTGATCCTTTTCCATAGGTTTAAATGGCATAACAATCGATGTATCGCAAAGCACGCCACGCCACTGGCTTCCACCAATAGGATCCCTCCATACCCCTTTTGTCTTCTTTCTCTATAGCTTTGTTTATCAATTCTAATAATCAGCCCGCTGGTTGCATTCGTTATGAAAAAAGAGGTAGGAAACTCGTAAATTTCAAAGAGGAAGCTCCTCAAAATATCCGAGTCAAGAGAACATTTTGGCTTCTTCTCTGTAGAGAAAATTTCCATCTTGCACTTAACAAGTTTTTTATGATGTCATTGTTGCAAATCGGAACAAAAAATGTTCATAATTTTCACAACTTCTTTCTGACATTAATTTCACGTAAAAAATGCAAGGAAGTGTTTACGGTTAATAATGTTTTACGTGATATTAAAAACCAAATTGAGCCGCCGATGTCACTTGAAAAGTCCAGTTTGCATAGGCCCAAATGCTTGAGAATCGCACTCTTGAGGCGTATAAAATCAAATTAACACTTTCCAACTTTTTTAACTTTTAGAAAACTGAAAATAACAAGCATTTTGGTTTTTATCTATATCAATTGCTTTAGCTAGAGCCTGAAATATTTCAAATGCCTGGCCATAAAAAATCAGTGTAAAAAATTTTGGGTACCAAAAATTATCGGAGTGTTCAAAAATCAAGAAGACAAATTATTAGAGATTATGTGTTTGACCTCTTTGAAGTTAGTTCCCGAGTCGTTTTTTGCTCAAAAAATTTGATCCAAACGGGGCTTAATGAAATCCACTGTAAAAAAAATTCTAACAATTACTGACAAAATAATAACATATTGCAACAATAATTGACGACGATTACATGTATAAATGTGTTACTCATTCACCCAAAAACGTAAATGAATCTTTTGATTTAAAATGAATTTTGTCTTTTTTAATCTGAGTTTATAAATTCTTCGGGGAATTCCCTTCTTATTCTTGACAGATTTATTATTACAAAAAAGAGAGTAGAAAAATCCTAAACTCATTTACCCCAAAAAATGGAGATCGTTCTTTTTTAATCTTAACCTTAAATACTCGGTTTCTACACGAGGACTTCTGTAATTTGGAAAAAAAAAGAAAATTTGATTTGAGTCGATCACTAAACTTCTTATTTCAATTTACAGTGAAAAAATACAATGATAATGTAAATATCATCCATCGGAGAAAGTCATGCGCAGATTTGAGCGTGATAATTTTAAGTGCCTTCAGTTATGTAGGACGCAACATATGCTACTCGCAATTGTACAGTTCGAGAGGGTATCACAGTTTGAAGGCGCACTTGCCTTTGCTCTTTCCAGCCTCGGCCTCGGCTGCCCCTACCTCTTTACATGTATCCCCGTCTCTTATTCCATCTCTGCTGCAGCTTTCTAAATCTGGCCTAGGCAGTAGGTAGTGCTTTTGTAAAGTTTTAAAGGCGGTTTTCCTCTTCTTAGTAGTTTCTTAATTAAGAAAAACTGAAGATTAAACTTATTTGAGTAAAAATGAGGGAGGCAATTTTTTTGGTTTTCTCAAGTAAGAAGAGCATCTACGTACGTAATGTCTCTAGATAATTACGTAAGAAATGACGTGTCCTCAACACAAAAATATTGATTTTAAAAATATTATTTCTTGCATTTTATTACTTTGCGAATAATGATTATTTCCCCCACATTTTTGTCCACAGGTGGCTGTTTGTAATGCTTATTTTTC
The DNA here is from genome assembly GCF_001854935.1 of Bemisia tabaci. Classification (NCBI taxonomy): domain Eukaryota; kingdom Metazoa; phylum Arthropoda; class Insecta; order Hemiptera; family Aleyrodidae; genus Bemisia; species Bemisia tabaci. Next base: position 6,192,597 of record NW_017547177.1, read on the forward strand.
CGAATCGACGAACTAAAATTTTACTGCCTCTTACAATTAAACCCTTTCAATCCGTAGTCTGTATAATTTAGAAATAGGTGAATCCTAACGAATAATGTAATTCAATAAATTGAGTGACCATATTGCTCAAAAATAACTTTACTCGAAAATAAATCGTTAAAATATAACCTTCCACTTATGAACAACGCTTTTAAGCTGCGAATGATTCTCTTTCTTTTGATTCGTGTTGATTGAAATAAAATAGAAATATCTTTTAATAGCGGAAAACGGCAATTCAAAGAAAGGGGGATTCCACGATTTCATAAAAAATAACTTTGGTTATAAGTGTAAGGACGATCATACGAGTCAAGCGTCAACCAGTAAATAATCTTATCCTCCCTCTGAGATTTATATACCGCTTTTACGTCCAAGTATAAAATTTACGATATCCTTTTCCCGCCAAATATTATTCTAAGAACACTTGACATTGAAAAACACACTCTTACGCCTCCGAAGATCAGATTTCGAAAGCCGGCCGACCTAGTGACAACTCGCGCGCCGCTCACCATCCGTCAAGAATCACCCTCTAGGAAGGGGGTGGCTAAAAAAATCCTACCTTATTCGGAACACAACCCTCACATTTGTAATCAATATTTCAGCTCCCTCGCTGACCATTGCCCTTAGCGCGGCGCAACTCAAAAGGAGGCGAGTTCCGTAACATGACTTTTTTTCGTCGCATGCTGATCACACTTTTTTTGGTCCTGATTAACGCCTTGTCCACACACAGAAATGTTTCTCTTCGCGAGAAGCCTGAGTTAGCAGCCAACCAATACTGCCGGCTCTCGGAGATTTAACTTTATTTCACCGGTAACAGGAAATCGTCACCTTCCGGCCAAAGTATCACAAGCGCCATGCGGCGTTTGAAAATTTCTACCGCCCTTTTATTTGTTCATTGAGAAATTGTTGGTTGAATCTGTTTGAAAATTTTAGTGAATTCTACCGACAGAACAAAGAAAATTCAGTGAAATTTCCGGACAGCTTCGTTGAAAAATTTCTCTGTAAAAGAATAAAATGGCGGGAAAAATTTTGAAAATTTTGCATGGCGCTTGTGATACTTTGGCCGGAGGATAAGGAAATGGGAGCCGAATGCCGAGAAACGTAAAATATAGGTTTCGATCCAATTGTGAAGGAACAAAGAACGCTTAACCCAAACAGAGCTCAAATTAAACCAAACCGCCATGGCGCGGTTAGACACTGGCAATTTAAACGACGTATAATTTAAGGAAAAGCTGTCAATAGTTTGATACTTTGTTTAATATTGAAAATGAAGAGAGTGCACCATTACGCTGAAAGGTTGGCACAAAAATTAACGAAAATCTTTTAAGACACCAACGAGTGTTCTATGATGAAAATTTCGAGAGCCAATTTCTTGACCCACTGGCTTGCCAATACTTTGTCACTGTGTACGAATTACTTTTTTCAAACAAATTATCGGAAAACCCCGTGTATTCCAGCTCACACAATCACACATTTCTTGTCACATTTTAATTTTTAAGAAAACGTTCAAAAATGATTCTGCAAAAAATTTAGTGTGATTTTTTTTATCACCCTTTATAACCTAAAAAAGTCCGTGCACAAAGTTTTGAAAATATATTATCTTACTACATATTATAAAATCATACGAGTAACGCGTAACGCCTTGGGAGGTTAGACCGCGGAGCGGTCAGAGGGTGCACCCCCTAGTTGAACAATGTAAATTTGGAGTGAACATTGAAAACACTTCATTTGAGCTACGTGTTTTTGTTGTTTCTCCGTCCGTATGCGGGATCTCCGGTAATGTTTGTTCAATCTGGCAATCGGGTGGTCAGCGTCAGTTTTTTGGGTGCTCAGATATAAATTTCCAGGGCCGTATGTCTATATATTATCTCCTCATTTGTCCATTTACCAGACACCCTCACTTTCGCTTTCGGCCCGCAGCCGATCCATCATGTTCTTTAGCAGTCCCTTTCATCTCCAGATCGGGCCGCTACACGCGGCATTCCTTGTTTCTGCTGATACCGGTTTTTTGTCCCTGGGGTGTAAAATCATAAGGAAGGGCGGGCGGTAAAATATAGCGGCTTGAGAAATAGCTGGTAGATAGTATTTTGACCCAGAAACTTATCAAGACGGCTTTCAACATCCATTTGTTGGGCCTTGCTTATTTATGACGTACCTATTATTCATCATAAAGATACTGCATTATGTTGGAGATAAGAGTAAATTAGACAGAGTTTACCAGAAACACAGTGGGTCGATTGTTGAATTATTATCAAATGATCCTGATCGAAGAAGCCCTATCTTAACAATGCTCTTTATCGATCAAGGTCATTCGATATCGATTCAACAATCGAGCCTCAGGCCAAGGTCGAACCAAGATGATGTTTTTATTATTATTATTTTTTTTTAAATTTTTAATCATTCACTTTCTTATATAGGAATTAGAATAAAGAGAAATAGGTTTGAAGTTTTTCAACTCCAGAAAAAATGTTTATAAAGAAAATTGACAACTCTTTTTACATTGAAAATATTCCTTTTAACGCGTTTTTAAAAGTTTTAAATCTCTTTATCGCTATGACGTGACGAGTTCGCTCTAAAATTGCAGACGAATCCATATGATACATTATTTTAAGGCAAATTATAAATTTTCCAGAGGTAGACAACGTTGGTGTAATATTCTGTAACATGCCGAGGGAGGTAATTACCGCCCCATCTAGTTATGTTTGATACTCAACATTACAACACTTCCGGAATCTGGCTGGTTGTGAGTAAATATTTTAATACATCTTAGGCAAAAGAACCTCGATCAGAGGAGTCATCTTGGCCCACCTCATCAACCTTCACTTATTCATTAAATCAAGTCTCAAGTCTCGTAATTCCTCTTCGTCTCTTCTCAATCGAGCCACTTGCAGAGGGCACCGACTGAAATTTACAAAGTATTAGATCGTCGTGCGATAAAAAAAGGTAAGTTTGCACGCGCAAACGCGAAGAAGAAGAAGAAATTGAGAGGAGGATGAAGGAGGGTGGCCCCGTGTGGCAGATTAAAACGGAAATAGGGGACGGAGTTTCGCATAGTTTATCCACGCTCTGCAAATCTGTGCCGGAAATTGCAGTTAGCCACCAGTCACGGGACCCTCAAAGGGAAGGCATCGCGAGCAATGATGGTATCGCCTCGCTGAAAGAGTCGCAAAGAGTTCTGCACGGTTGTCTGTTCAGCCAGGTTCCTCCGAATTGAAATGAGCCTACTGAACACGAGAGATTAAGCCTATGGATAGAGTAATTTGAGGTACAATTGCATGGAGTTCTCGTTGAGGATTCCAGACATTTCTAAAAGGAGGCAATTACGCCGCATAGAGAAAAAAAAGAAAGTGGTCGCATTTCGGGCATCTTGAATATTCATCGATGACGTAGGTAGGTACAGACGCTTTTTATCGTCGATTTTCTTGAGAATGGCGAATTTTGTGGAAAAATGAGCTTTTAGATAAAGTGTTTTCATTATATTGATTTGAGTTAACAAAAAGCAAAAAAAGAAAACGTTTTTCATACTTTGACTTTCGAATTTGTTTAAGTATTGACGCCATATTGTGCCCACCTACGTTACGAGGTAAAGAAAGCTTCAATATACGACCATCCCCTTTTTCTCTGTAAATATCGCTGATAAGTTATCAGTAAAAAGAGTAGATGTCGATATTTTGAAGTTTGAAGAAAACGCACTCGAAGCTTTCAAAGCTTTGTATCTGAACGGAATTTGAAACATGAGGATTCGGCGCATGGATAACACGACAAAATCTCCCCTAAAAATGTTTTAAGCCTTTTAATTTGAAGCAATAGTCGATGGAAAATGAAATTTTTCCGGTACTTACTTGCGGTGATTTTTTATCTGTACGAATATATATACTTAAAATCACCGCTAGTGAGTAACGGAAAATTTTTATTTTTTATCACATTTGACTTGTGGCGTCCCCCCACGTAGTTTCTAATGGTCAATGAGTTTCATCGGTTTCAAAAACGAAAAAAACGACATTCGCCGCTTTTACCGATACAATTCTTTGAAAACTGGAAATAAAAAAAATGGTTTTAGGAGAACTTGCGTGACAGGAAAACTTTATCGGATTTTTTGCGCGACATGTTGCTCTACGAAGTACGACCACCATCAGGGGAACGAACTTAGCGTTGACCTCCGCGGCTCCGCGCTTCAATTTTCCTCACTCGATTGCATTGCTTGGACTGTCTTGTCCTTTCGGGATCTATGGAATAAAATGTATTTGATTGCGGATCTGCGGGTTGATTGTCGAAATTGATAGACAAAGCTATAGACAAAGAAGATGGAGGGATCTGTCGGAGGAGGCGAGTGGTTGCAATGGACTAGAGATAGGTAATAGACTAACTAAAGGCAACCCACGAGAGACCCTATAGTTAGTCCATCATTTACCCCTGTAGAGTATAAGAACCACCCAAATTAACTGACAGGATCACTCCATGAGGTTGCAATTTTTTATGAAAAATAAAATCTTCAAATTTTATATGAAATATTTCATGAAATTTCAGCAAAATATGAAAAATGCTGAAAAATATTCATCTACATCAAATTCAAAATTAAATGAAAGATGACTGGTTTTTGCTTTTTGGTGTTTTTTAGTGAGTGTTGCATATCCAGCACCTAAAAGTATGTTTCGTATTTTTCATATTTTTCCATAACCTTGTGAAATTTCCTGAAATATTTTACGGAAATGTTCAATATTTCACATTTTCATTTCACCCGTGCAACCCTGTTGCTTCATACTCATCATTTCATCTTTGTCTGTAGCTTTGTCTATCACTTTCAGCAATCATCCCTCCGAACTGACAATGAGACATACTTAAGCTGCGCTCGGATTGGCAACGATGGCCTGGATTTAGCCAGGAGTGAGTGGCCCGGGTTCTTTCACTCGAGGATTTCCTCTTTTTGCACGTGAAATCCTACGTGAGGCGCAAGGAAGGTGGATTAACCGGGGGGAGAAATAGAGCCATAAAGAGAGAATTGGTGGGGAGCAATCCCTCGCTAGACCCCTAACACCGGATGTAGACGCTTGACTTGGGGAGAGAATTCGCGATCTTGATTGCGAATCGTGGGTTTTAGCAACATTCGCCCCCCCCCCCCCCCCCNGTCAGAAGATTTAAAGAGGTATTTAATTTTCTCTCGCGGGGAACAATGTAAATATTATGCAACGAGCGCTGAGCGATGGCCGTCTCGTGGAAACCTCGGCTCGTCGAAGCTGCCTTGCCGTGGAAGAACACCGTATCAACCAATAGGCGTTGCCAAATTTCCTCCGGTAGAAAACGAATTTTCAGGGAAATGTGTGAATATTTTTCCTCCAGTTTTTAAGATAATTTTATTCGCGATGAGATCTAAATTATCTAAAAACTACAAGAGAAAATACTCATTACTCTCTCCGAAATTAACATTTTACAATTGGAAATTTGGCAACTCTCGAATGTACATACTGCGTTCTTCCTTAGGACGACGGAGAAACGGTCGGGCGGGTGGCAGACGCGCAAAAATGCTGTCTTTTCCTGCCGTCTTTTTCAAGAATCAAAGTCGTCCCGGTATTTCCGGAACGAATGAGCCGCAGACGTAGGTGCACTACGGGTTTATTTTTTTCTGCATACTCTTGAGAAACATACATGTATACACCCTCCTTACTTCCAACGTCCCAGACAGCATTAATTAGTGCTGGAACGAATATAGTTCGATTTGAATTCCTCATTGATGATGCAGGGTTTGAGAAAATTAAATGATTTCATATTTCATACCCGAATCCCCAGAGTTCCGTGTGGCCTGGCATGAATGACTGGGAAACAAAAATTATTCCGCCCTCTTTCATCAGTGAGAGTTCTTCTCTTTTACCACCCAGAGTTGAATCCGATCGTAAAATTATACTTAATTTTTAATGGGCATGATTTCTTCACACACGTATACAAATTTGAAATAAAGACGATTGCCGTTTGAGATGGTCCGTATTTTAATTTTCCTCAATAAACAAATGATTAAAATTAATTGTAGTAATTTGCATTTGAGCAACTCTGTCGTCATCTGACGAATTGTGCGTTTTTCTCTGGGATTTTGACCAACTTGAAAAAATACAGGCAATATCTCAGCAGAATACATAAAATTCATTGGGCATTTTACATCTCGTTTATAGTTTGATACATTTTAACCTACTTATAATAAATATTATCCAAATAGTTCTAGAATGAACAATTTAATAGTAGACATGTGCATAGTCATGACTCTTGAAAGCACGCTTCAGACAGAATACATTTATATATCACGTTTCAGGTCGGCATGTCAATAGTGCTTCAATAGCTTTTTGTCATGTTTTTCAATAAATGTTTCGAACACACTTGTTAACGTGCTTCGGGACTTTCTTTCCGCATTCGTATGACATTTCTTTTTTCAATAGACTCTCAGACACTCGACAGAAGTTCATTTGTTTCACCAAGAAAGTGGATCGCTTGTTTCTTCACGTTCAAGCGCCATTTAAGTGGCCGGTAATTGAGGTACACAGAAATTCTCTCGAACTCACAATCCTCTTGAGTGCAAGTCAAACATATTAACGTCTCAGCCGAAAATGGGCGCTCTGTCCAAAATAAACTAGCGGGTAATCCGATAGTTACATTAAGTGCTTTTGTAATGGCACAAGGCGTCGCGCATCACCCCTCTGAAGGCAAACAGCAATCTTCTCTGATGCTCTTCTCTTCACTCTATTCGTCGGCGTCTGAGATCTGAAGATCATTGATCTTGATTCAGGCAGAGGTAAGGTTGAAAGCTGAGTGATTCAACCATTTGCTGCCTAGAAAACAGAAACTCAGGACATCAACATCGTCACCTTCCGGCCAAAGTATCACAAGCGCCAAAAATTTCCGCCGCCATTTTATTTTTTTACTGAGGAGCTGTTTAATGAAGCTGTCCAAAAAATTCACTAAACTTCCTTGGTGCTGCCGAAGAAATTCAGTGTAATTTTCAAACAGATTCAACGAACAATTTCTCTGTGAAAAAATAAAACGGCGGCGGAAATTTTTAAACGTCGCATAATTTGGCCAGAAGGTGACGAACTTTCGAACTTCATGCGTCAACTTGTAAACGTCCTGTGAGGGGCAGTAAACTTGAGTTAGAGCAAAAGGAAGAGTTTTGTTCCATAATAAATGGCTCAAAAGTCATAATGAGCGCATCAGAAAAGTCTAAAATACACTCCTAACCTCACAATCTGCCTGAGAAATATATTTTTCTAAGCTATCTGTTTCAATAACGATACTCCGGTACAGGTGAACTTTTTGTAGGAGGAGTCGTTCCTTCCAACCCTTGCGTACTATGATGCTACACAATATTCAACATGACAGAGGTTTTCACGCGCAAATCGTGAGGAAGCACCGTGGTCTTCATAGACCCGAGAAAAATGTAAATATCAACACGCCGGTTGATAAAACCCTGTCTCGTCAGGTGTCTTTTGGCGGGTTGGCGTCGGTCATGCTGATTTGCTGAATATCGCGTACTGCCCTAATGCGCAAAGGTTGGATAGAACAACTCTTACGAAATGCTCACCTGCACCAGAGTATCGTTTTTGAAGCGAGAAGCTTAAAAAAAAGGCATACAGTAGACTCTGGATTATCCGGCTTCGTATTATCCGGATCGATTTTGCAACCATGTAACTGCGTGCGCATTCCGATAAGTAAGCGGATCCGCGGAGGAGCGGTCGCAAGGCATATTGGCGCCTGCAAGGCTGAAGGAATACTTCACGCATTGCGCCAAACAGTGAGGTCGGCGTGGAACGCATTAGCGCCTACTAGATTGCATAAATACTTCTTGCATTACGCCAAACGCAGTGCAGTCGGTTACTTAGCCTAAAACGCACATTAGCGGCTACAAGACTGTATGAATACTTCACGCATTGCGCGCTTTAATCGTTGTATTGTAATTTATCGTTGTCGGCTACCATTCACAATCACCATTGAGTCGTTCAATTTGGCGTTAACCTTTTAAATTCGTGTTGGTATGTACATGATACATAATAAGAATACTGTGGTGTTGGTTGGTGGTATTTGAGTTTACTATTATTATCCGGATTTTTTTTTATCCGGATCGGACCTGGCACCAATTAATCCGGATAATCCAGAGTCTACTGTATTTGTTACGCAGATTATTAAGTTACACATGTTCCGTGGCTCGTCTGACACAACTACTTTTTAGTTATGAAAATATAGGCCCAATGTACGGTCACTACATAGCCCGTCATCACTAAAAATCCACCCTCAATTCTTCCGGTATTTTTCGACTAAAAATCCTATAATGCTCAACGGATGCGCTTGATAGAAAAACATAATGAATTCCGTCTACCATTGATCTTTTTGCAGTTCCAAAACCATGTGGAGTTGGGTTGTCAAAACAACTGTGACAGCCATGAATTTCAATCGGATTTCGGTCAAAATTCCTACCCCGCGCAATTTGCAACGGCCAGCATACTCGAGGCCGAGTGACAGCAGGTGAGATCTAAAACAATCCCATCGACCACCCACCAGTTTGTTTGGCACGCACGCAAAACAAACACGGAATCGCGAAGGAGTTGCCAATACGCGGTAAAAAACGGCCCCGATCGCCGGAGAACGGCCCATTCGATCGGGAGATGAGGCACCTGGTCACAAATTGGCAGGATCGTTTATCAGCGAGGTTTGACAAGGTAAACAGAGCCCGGAGAGGTCAAAGGTCGGAAGCGAGGCTCAAAGGTCCAAAACCCGAGGCCTGAAGAATGGCCCGGGTCCAGCAACCAGCACCAGCAACATCCTCGTTTTTATTTCTTCTTCTGGCCGGTTTGTCGGTGTTTGTTTAGCCTAATTGAGGGATCCGCCCCTTTGTGCCGGGGCCGATGGCTGGCGAGCTCGCGGGCCGTGCCGCAGGCCGCAGGTCGAAAGGCCGGAAAAGGCAGGAAGAGAGGACAAGACACACAAGACAAGACGCGGGCAATTCGCGCATCGCTATGCCCATTCAACCTGCGTCGCATGATTGAGCACCAAAGTGACCGGAAGCTGGACTGCCCACTCCGCTGTCGCCAGATTTTACTAGGACTAGGGGGTAGGGGGTCGCCCCCTGACCGCTTCGCAATCCATCCCCTCCCCTCGCAAGCGCTTCGTGCCTTCGGCGCTATGCGTTACTCTTACGAGTCTATATGATTTGCATAGATGTAGCCTAATTACGCAATAGTTGCAACAAATTCTTATTTGAACCCAACCGTAAGTAAATGTTTTTCTTCAAGTCCGCGATACACTCAAAAATCCATCCATTTGGCTCAACAGGACTTTTTATTTATATTCCCTCTGTGGGTATGATTCTTGAAACACCTAAAAATTTCAAAAGAAACACAACTGATTTGGCAATTTTAATCATGTTTTTCTCCTCATTGTAAAGTGACGGAACTATTTTTCTAGACAAGAGATAAAAAAAACGAAACCCAGTGGCACAGTAACGTCATTTCGCCAAAACCTGGAGGGAGGGGCGGCAAGTGACCTGCCATGACTCCTAATATGATACCTAAATTTAAAAAAAAAAGTTTATAAGAGTTAAAATGAAGTTTTTAGCAATTCGATCAATTCCTCTCATTCATCTAAGCCTTTTAAAACGAGGGGGGGGGAGGGTTACCCCCACCAAATGACGAAACTGGCTCATTTGCGATGAGAGTTTTTTCACTATCCCTGCAGGCTGCATAATTTTTCTAATTTTTTATTGATTTCGTCCTTCTCCCGGCAACGCTGGTTTTGTGCGTTCGGTAGGACCTCGCACCCTTGGTCCACTTGTCCCGCGGATGTGGCTACGGGGAGGGAAGGGGGTTGAATCGTGTTCGCATTCAGGAGCCGACAACACGTTGATTTGTTGCGAGGATGGATTCGAAATTGGATTCGGCGTGCCGCGCCCTAAGTCGCATGCCGCTCCGCGAGTGGCGGTTCGAAACCGGTTGTCCATCATATCGGCACAATATTCCGTCGACCGACCCACATCCGATATTTTAGCGGGAGGACTCACTTCCAGTTCCGGTGTCCTCTGGAATAAAGCGACCGCGGGTCCAATCAAAACCGGATGGCTCCATATTTTGAGGTCTCGATTTTTGAACTCCCCGATTAAGCTTGGAAATCTAGTGGAATTACTAACCTACGAAAAAGGAGCTTTCACTGACTTTCGGTAACCAGACAAATCCTTATTTTCAATGAAAGTGGGAGAAGGAAAGGGGACCTGTTGCTGAGAGGGAGGGGGAATGAGGGGTCAAAAAATTGGGAAAAGTGACTGATGTAACTTACGGCTTCTTATCTAGATCAGTCACTATTGAGTTGCAGCGTACATCTTTCGCTTCTTGCTCCTGCGTTCAAGTCTCCAAAGAATGATAGCCATCGATTTTTTTTTTTTTCAGGAATATTTGCCGGAAGTACACCCTTCTTCATATAACGATGTTTCAAAATGTCCTGTTTTTTAGGGACGGGAAGGGGAGGGAGAAACTAATTAATTTTTGTGCCAGGAATTAAAGAATTATTTGTAGATGGTAATGGAGAAATCAAAAGCGCTTTCTTCATATCTTCCCTCTTGCCTTCGGCGGCTATTTATTTAAAGAATAACTCGGATGTTACACTAATAGCTTAATTTAGGCGTATATCACCAGTTATAATACCTTCATTATTTTGCGTACACGATACCTTCATTGAATCGATGTCGTCAAAGATCGTAAAGCACATGCGCGGAGAAAGAATATCTTTCTCCTTTATAATTCTTTAATCGAAACGTAAATACTTCAAATTTCTGAGTAGCAGGTTCGGACTGACTCGCGTATGAGGGCGTAGACCCATAGCTGATTAAAGGGGCATAATATGATATTTCCTGGTAGGGCATTCCCTACGTGGTGAGGGGCTCAGAAAATGTTGGCAAAGCAGCATAAGTTTAGTCTTACTTCAGGTTCAAAGTTTATTGATTGTACAGAGTGAAAATTGCAAAATTGAACGTATTGAAGTAACCGACAGACTTCTGAAATTAAAGAAAACGTAAAAAATTAAAGCCACTAAACGCTTCCAAGAACCATTATTTCCCAAAGAACCGAGCCAGTGCTACGGCTTACACGAGCTTATAAGACATAGGTCTGCAAATCCATCCTAAAAAAAAATCAGGCAAGAACCTGAAAAAAGAAGAAAGAACGAGTATCAACACAGCCGAAGACAGGCAAGAAGTATTCGGGCCTCTTTTTTAACTTTTCTCCCTAATCTGAACGACAACTCATTGACAGCATGTAGCAGAGCATTGAGAGCTCACGCCTCGCGCCATCCCGCCTTCAATTTTGCAGATGCAACACGGACATCCATCAAGTACGAATAGTTGTATCTCTGCGCCGTCATCAACGCGCACTCTTTCCCGTACTTCATTACCGTGTTCTGTTGGTTCCGTTTGTTTTATTTGTAGTGTTGCTTCAAGAACTAAGTGAGCAACGATGCCGAAGATAGAAGAGACATAATTAGGCCTCGTTCTTTAACTTTTCTCCTGAGTCTGAGTGACACCTCACTAGCAGCATAGATCGGATCATTGCGAGTTTACGTTTCGCGCCATCGCGCCTTCAATTTTTCAGATGCAGCACGGACATCCATCAAGTACGAATAGTTGTATGCTGCGCCGTCGTTAACGCGCAACCTTTCCCTCGCTTCATTTCCATATTGTGTTTGTTTGCGTTTATCCTATTCGTGATGGTGCTTCAAACTAGTAGCATAGAGCAGAAGATTGCGAGTTCACGACTCACGCCATCGCATCTTACATTTTTCAGATGCAATGTGGACATCCATCTTGCGCGAATAGTTGTATCGCGTTAACACTTTAGATGTCTCTTATTTTTGAATTTCGAGATAAATTTAGGTTAAGTTTGCCCGAGATATGCTATGATATGTCCAAATCAATAGTCATTTTAAAAGGATGAAATGTTTAAAGGCCTCTTAAGAGGTCTATAAAGGGTCCGTATGTCTAAGAATTGAACCAAACATCGCTTCTAAGGGAGTTACACATAGCAAATGAAGGAAGGGATGATAAAGCGCCTGCATGTCAACAAAAAGGTGAAAATTTCACAGAAAAGTGTTTACACTTCAGAGAGTAGTTTTTGGACCTCTGTTAACCACTATCATGCGTAAAAGCACCTTTCTTTACTCCTAACTCTCTCTTCTTCCGTTCATTTATGAAATTTTCCTCATATATTCTCGGTCGTAATTTTTTTCTCGTCTTATTTTGCTATCTGCCAGAGGGGCGCGTTTTCGGCGCGCCAAGGGGGCGTATCTGCCAATGACAGATTGGCCTTACGGCCAATCCGAGCCTGCTGAGTAGTAGCTTAAGTATACTTTATTTTAGAAAACTTTTTTTGATTTTTTTAAATAGGAGAGGGCACTGTGAATGGAAATGGATCATGGAAATTGGAATGATGGTGCTTATTAAATTAGAACTTTCATTCTTTTTTCGAATCCTAACGCCAATCCAAGAAACCTCATCACAGCATTCTGCAATACAAATAAACCTACATCTCAGCTTTCGGAATTGCGCAACAACCGTTCACTTCAAGTCGTCGCGATCCCGAGATAAGTAAATCATTCCTTGGTCTACTTGTCGGCTGATTTTCTGTCTCGCTACTACTTAATCAGCTTATCCTTTTGTTACGGTTTTAGAACGCAAATCAGGATTGAATTGAGGAGGTCAAGGGGAAGGAGCAAGAAAGCCCAAAAATACCTGTCTCGCCCTGCTCACAAATAAGTCTGATTTTTGACTGCGTATTATCGGGGTAAAAAATAAGCAGAGCAGTGAACAGGTGATGGGGTCAGGTCAAGACTGGGGTGGAGGGAGGAGAAATTCCTTTGTTGCAGTCTTCGGAGCAGCCTGCAGCCATACGTTACGCACGCAACCCCCTGTATCGCGCGGTGGGGCAATGGTCGCAATATCGGGACAGCAAGATGAAACCGAGAGAAGATTTTGAGGCATTTGGAAATTAAAGCGACGAAGAAATTGAAAAACAACATCATGAAATGATTGTTGTTCTGGAAGTATTTTAGGATTTTAATAGTTCAGAGTATTCTTATTTCACAGAGGTACATAAGCATTTTGCCTTGGGGAAAAACTCAAAACTTATTTATTTGAATTATGTCATGTTATCTTCATTTGCAAAGTGTCACTAACGAACGCAATATCATTTTTTTTAACTGTATCGAGCAGAATTTCAGCCCGTCAAGCCAAACTTCCTTTTTTCTTTTTTTTTTAAAGAAAAAATCAGGCTGATTCATTAAATTTACAGCTGCCACGACAGGAACGCGTCTTAGATGCACCGTGTCAGAAAGTTACTAAATCTTTCCGACTCATATATTTACAATGGTGCCATACTCTTTATGATAACAAATTAATATCAGTACATCATTGATCAAAGCATTCAAAATACAGGAAAAGTGCAGAGAAACCCTCTTTGAAAATACCTCTTACCTATCATATTTTTTCTCGTGCCAAGACATAAAACTTAACTGCATTTCAACATTGCAAATCTCTACCCACCGATTTTATTATTACTATGATCTTGCCTCTGATTAAACCAAAAATTCATAAAAATGTTAGAATAGGATTGCACAATCATGTTTTTGTGAAAAACCAAAGACTTTGAGTAAATTTTTAAAACCTTGGCGTGGAGGCACGTTCCTCCGAATACGAGTTTCTCCCTGGCGGCACGGAAAAAGAGGTAGGGGTTGTCGGATATGGGCATTTCTAATTAATTTCCGTAGAACCCCAATAAATTAGGTTACTAACCCAAATTTTGCGACACTACCACATTTAATTGGATGCCCATACCACCCAAAAATTTTGGGTATATAGTGCCGCAATTTTAGGGGATAACCCCTGTCCTTCACTGAAAAAAAATCTCGGTGTATTTACTAAGAAAAGGGTAAAATTACCAAGAATTCAGGGCTCTGTTTGATCCCAGTTTTTTCTTGGTAAAATTACCATTTATGGAATTGGTAATTTTACCGGGAAATCTCGGTAAAATTATAGCACTTTCTCGGTAATTTTACTGGACCTTGGCGAAAACGCCAATATTTTTTATCGACTGTAATAGAATTACCGAGATAAAATGGCAAAGTTACCGGGAATTAATTACCAATAAAATTGGTATTCTTACCTGAAAAAACAGTAAAAATACCGGTCTTTAGGCAAGCTTACCAGTCTGTCTTTGTATAATTGCCAATGATTGGTAAAAAAAAGTGAGATGGTAAAGGTACCAACGGACCGTGGTAAAAACGCCGAGAATTTTTTTTCAGTGACGGAAAAAAGAGGTAGGGGTTGTCGGATATGGGCATTTCTAATTAATTTTGGTAGAACCCCATTAAATTAGGTTACTGACCCAAATTTTGCGGCACTGCCACATTTAATTCTACGCCCATATCACCCAAAAATTTTGGGTAGTGCCACAATTTTAGGGGATAACCTCTGTCCTTTTTTTCTGTGGGTTTAATCCACCTGCAGAGACCACTGTCCGACGAGTCCGAGAGCCCTATAACCGATTAAACTCCTGAATAGTTGGAATCCCGAACAGGAAGAGAAAAAACGCGAAGAAAAGAGGGGAGCCACCCTGCCCCCGCGTCCCCGCGTATCGACCCGGGCCGTATGAATTGGCCCGATCGCAATGGAGACGGCCACGATTCGAGGGTGGCGAATCCAACGTATAAAAACTCCCCGTCGTATCGCATCGCACATTGATATATATGTAAATAAATGTTTAAAGGAGTGTGAATTATTCTCCGTGGCCCACACGCAGGGTTATCCCTTTCTCCCGTCCCTCGTCCCCCGAGGAATCGTGCGCCCGGAGGGGCGGCGGGGGGGATCTGTGGCGGAGTCAAGCCGTTTAATAAATTGCAGGAAACGCTGGGTCGCCCGATTGGTTTTGGGCGACGACGGAAAGAATTAATAATATTTTTTTGGCGTTTTCTTCCCCTCGCGGCTGGGCCCCGTCTGGCGGGAATGAATGAGACGACGGTTTCCTGGTTTTTCTGTGGCGGATCCTCGCTTGCACTTTGCGCTGCGCTTTGTGTGCTGCGATTGCGGGTGAAATATGGATTGGGAAGGGATGCCGTGGTCTCACGATGGTGTTTGGTCTCGGCATGGTGGAATGACGTAAACTCGTATAAATGATTCAGGATATGTGCTGAATTGCGGATGGATCTACTCCTCTTGCGTCTGCTGTGGTTCATTCAGGATACTTCGTTGTGTGACACACTCATTGCGGATAAAAATGTACGGGCTGCACAGACATACCGTCCATTCCGGGCTCAGAGACCGAAACTTCCAGGTGCTGGACCCGTAGTTTCGATTACTCTGGGTACTACACCCGGAACTTTCGACCTACGAGCCCGGCACGCGGACGGTGTGTCTATGTAGCCCGTAAGTACGACTTCCACGGCCGGAGTTTTTTTTTTTTCAGAGCTGGCGTATCAAATATAATGCACAGAGATATTTCAAATGACCTTAGTAACGCTGTATGGACTTACGGGGGTCTTCGGGCATACCACCATCTCCTCCATCTCCTCCTGGGAAGTGGGGATTCAGGGGGTAGCAGATACCCCGATTCTTTTTTTTTTTTTTTTTTAAATTTACTTAAGAGCCTTTTTAGATTGAATTCAATTTTTCCATATGGGGACTCCGACAGATTTTAACTATATTTCCGGATTTTGTTTTTCGGGTTGTTTATTTTAACGAGAATAGATTGCAAGAGAAAAACCGAGTTTTTTTTTAGGACCGCTCGAGTCTCCTTAAACATCCAGCAATACAATCGTACAAATGGTGAGGGAAAGAGGAAGATAGGAATCACAGACAATTTGGTGCCAGGTAACCTCCAAACACCGCACACCTGATTACCTCACCGCGATGTCCTTCCATGCAAATAAATTTCGCCTTTCCCCTCCCACCGGAGGTTCCTACCCTTAAAATCACGCAGCGCAAAAAAACCGAACCACTCATTGTTTCGCGTCGTTTTCACCTGATTCCGACTGTGCAGAATGTCAAACACGGCCAAAATAATAGATGACCGCCGCATTGTCTCGCATCCGCGGCGCAGCGGCACTTCCACGTGTGGCCGTCCACTCACAAAAAATGGCGGGAAAAAATCCAGATCTGGTGCAGCGCACACTCCGAGCGCGATCCGTTCTGGTCGGGCCGCTGACAGTTCCGAACGGGAAGACAATGCTCGCCCGCCTATCTCGTGATTTAAGAGAAACAGAAGACTTAAAAAAGCCAGAGCCTCATCTCATCTCCGCTCTAGCATGGAAATCAGTATCGAGGCGTGTAAAATCGATATTTCCCCATTTGAAACTATGGTGGAGAATCGATTATTCGGCGTAGTCGATTCGTTGCCATAGGTTTGTGGTGGAAAAATCGATTCTCTCGATAGGACGCTGATGGAAATCCTCCGGGCGTCCATGATAAATGGAGCAGGGGCTAGCGAAGGGGGTGGTTGGGGAGTTGGGCAGTGCGGCGATCACCTTACGGGGCGAACACGTGAAATCACGGGTCCGGAGGGGTCCGGCAAGGGAGGGGTCGGAATTTCAGACCTGTGTGGTGCCAAGCAGTCTGCGCTGGCCTGCCCAACAAAGCACCGTCAGACTCCGGACCTGTTGGCATCTCGCTCGGCGCATTGTGTTTTCACGGGCCGAGGCACAAACGGCTAAAACACATAAAACTGTCTCCCGCGCTGACCTACACTCGCAACAAAAAGGGCCCCTCCGCTCTTTTCTCGCGTTTTCTAAGCGGGATAAAAGTATTTTAACTGCTGAGGAGATAAATAAGAGCGGGCATAAAATTTGGGGGACCTGTCGTCCCTGCGTCCGGAGGGTGCACTCCTGTCATATTTCACCGAGTTTATTGCTCCATGGCGCATTAAAATTTGACAATTTGATGCGTTTTCGTGCCTGCAACTGTTGGATCCCTCGGAGAGCTGCCATGGCCTTTCGCTTGTAAATTTATCGACCGCAATGACCACATGGTTTGGACGAGGGGAGCGACTCGTCGAAAATATTCCTCCCCCATCATTTTTTCGCTGCTTCCAAAGCAATAAAAGTGAAAATCAGACGAGTTGTGAATACTGGGCGTTTTTAACACGTAGATATTCCTTCAAAATGGTGGAGTTTTTCCCATCAAATCTTACTGCGTGGGACAGTTTTTGTCCCTATAAATTACCGATCGGTGAGAAATTAGTGAAGAGGAGTGAGAAACACCAAATGCAATTTGTAGTATGAGACTGTTGCATAAAGATATTATGGATAGTAATCAATTTTTGGGTTTTCCTACATATATCACCTATGAAGCTACCCACATCTTCGTGAAAGTGACACAAAATATATGTCATTACGGTATTGTTTAACCAAAAATTTATAGAAATGAAAAAAAAGCCGAAGATAATGCAACTATAGGTACCCAACGCATTTAGTGCTCTATAGCGCGTTGATTTTCTGAAACAGCAATATGTAAGAAGCGTGATACTTTTCAGAACCATCAATTAACAATATAACTATATGACCACGAATGTCTTGGGGTTGTATAATCATCTTTTTGAAGGCAATTATTATACCCATGCGACGGAAAATTAAAACTGACTTGTGTTCCGTGTGTCTGAAAAGCTCTGCGTCATGCTTCAGATAGTTCCATAGTCTCACAATAGAACTATATTTGCTAAAAAGAAACATTATATATAACTCATTTCAGAAAAGAAACATATGTGCTATTAGTATTCCTATATAGATAGGTGATTTTCTACATGCGCTAAAAATTGCGACTCTACTTTACCCAATTTTATTGGCTATTGGTCGAATATTACACTTTTGATTTGACCAGAATTCCGTAATGCACGGTAAAAAATAGTCAATCTGTTTGCTGTTGCAACTGTAATACTAATAAAATTTGACAACCTCGCGTGGATTTTTTCGCGTTTTCTATATAACATTCGAAATAGAGTAAAAATGTAAAAAAATAATCCATGATGTATTTTTCCTAGCCTTGCTTCAATCAATCGCACCTGCCCTGATCTTTCTCATGCCCGAATTTACGCCAGAACTAATCCGAAATAACAAATTCAGCGCATATCTCTGCTTATAATAACACATCAGTCAAATTCTTTCAATGCCCCCTGTTATTCTTGGCACCCTCCTCCCATTGCTCGGTTCTAAACATTTTCGATCAGAAAATCCTCACAGCTCCGTGGTTCGAGGAGCTTGACGTCAATTAAACATGAGCAGGTCGCGGTGCGAAGTGAGCCTCGGGTTAAAAATTCCATATTTCTTTCAATCCACCGTACCCGAAACAAACTTGAAGCTCGGTCGTCAAAGCAGGTCCTTTCTTAAGCGGGAAGAATGAGGATTTGACGGGTTTGAGTTTTCGGGAGGAATCATAATAGGATTCGATTTCGCACAGAGGGACTGCAGGCCAGAAATCGTGGATGAAAAGTGATTCACTTGCTTCGCGTTAGTGATTATCGACGGCGCAAGTCCGCAACCGCGAATCTTGTTTGCGGCGTTTGAAAATCTTCGCCTCTATGTTATTTTTTAAAGGAGAACAAATTGACATCATTATTCCTTGAAATTTTTGCAGAATGTTCTTCGAACAGAGAAGAAAAATCACGGCAATTTTAAAGAGTTGCCGTTGAGTAGCTTTACTTATAAAAAATAAAGGATGACAGGAAGTCTGCAACTTCGCAAACCTAGATACTTGGTTGCGGACTTACACCATCGATATGTCCATTGCTATGGTTCGAAACTGCCAAGGGAAGTTCATTTTTTGCTACGGACGCGTACAACTGAGCTACATTTATTATCTGGCAGAAAAGTAGAAAACTCCATCTCACGATTACCCAAATTTAGAAAAAATTCAAGACAGCTCACGGCTGTCCACCTGTCAAGGAAGAACTGTCCGTGACAATAAAAGACTCCAAAAGAGCTTACACTCAGCATTAGATCATTCCAGTGCAGTCTTAAATTACTTCACCGATATAATTGGACATTAGGTACTGAGCAGAAAGGGTTTATTCTTAAAAGAATGTCAATGAAAACGCGATTTATCTAGGCATCATAATCATTGATACTTTGTTTTTTGAACTCCATCTTGCTTATTGACTCCTAATAATTGAGGTATCCTCTTCAGCTCACAATAGAGAATTTGCAGGTGTCTGAAATTTGATGAATTTCGTGTTTAAGTGGAGACTACTGAGTGAACTGATCACGAGAATACCCTTGGTTTATGAATTGAACGATTATTGGAGAGGATATGACAAAATGATCTAATCTGCTAAAATACGTGTGTTTAAATGGGGAATGCCGCCAGATGACGTCACTAGGCGGCGTATTTTCTCACTTTTAAATCTATTTTTATACCATTTCCCATATCAGAAAAAATTGCAAAAAATACTGTGAAATCAGCTCTTTAAGCACTTTCAGATGAAGCAATAAAAAATTTGCATGCAACTTCTCCATTAGAGTAATCAATATGTAACACATCTAAATATTCAAATTCTCCTTACGTATGCTTATATTTTCAATAATTTAAAAGTCCGAAAAATCCACGAAATCTCCCTCTGCGCCGTGACTCGGAGAGTGGCAGGGGGTCGAGGAGTGGGTTCTTCGTGGGCCCGAGCAGACAGCCTGGCTGCAGAAAACCCAGATGATGATGACGGAAGAGGGACCAGGTTGGGGGTAGGGGAGCGAAACGTGAGCTGTCCAAGGGGAGGGGGAGCAGGGACCTGGTCCAGCACCCCGGGGGCTAAGATCTCAACCTTAACCTCATACCCAGACAACCGTGTCGAGTTCACGAAGAAGCCCCTCTTTCACCCCCGCCACCCCTCCTCATGATGCAGCGTGGGTTGGGAGGCGGGGCGGGGGCCATATCGAACTGTCAAGTGTCAATTTAACGAAAAACGGACGATTTTGGCTTTTTACGAGCAGTCACCAGATTTCGCTCGTGAAAGTCTCGGTTTAGCGTCAGATCTGATCTCGGAGAAAGGGAGAAACAACAACCCCTCGGTTTTCTGATCTGACGTGTCCCCGCTCTTTTTTTACGATTCGCTGACCTTTCGTCGGGGGTGAGTTTTGGTGCTCGACATTTGTGCTGCAGGTGCGGTTCGGGCTGTCAGTCTCAGCGCGAGGGGACCCGTGAGGGGAGGGGGGTTGAAAATGAAGATGAGTGAAGAGGGACATTTCTCGCCCCAAGATTCGTCTCGTCTCGGCTAATAACATTGTTTCATGGGACATTTTTATTTTATTTTACTTTCATTTCAATACATAGGAGCCGCAAGGCTATGGTATACGTCAAACAGAAAGGACATAAAAATATCATACTGGAGAAGGGGATGTGATGTAATTAAATTATTTTTAAACGCAATTGGCTTTCGTATTGGTCTGTAGAAGACAGAGGGGATTGGTGATCGTTAAGTTTATGGTATCCGGAACGGGATGTTGAATGTAGTTATAAGGAGAATTCTTTGTATTCGATCGTTTATTGGGTGACAACCCTACATTGTAAATTCCTAAAGGAATAAAACTCCCTTGGGCAAGAATGTAGTCTCACCCAGGATGTGTGGGATGAAACACTTTAAGATTAAGATTCCTCTGAGGAAAAGCAATCCTTCCCTCAAATCCGTCATATCCCGAACGAAGGAACGTAACTCAATTCCGTGGTTGTAAAATTGACTCCAACGACTCAATTTTTATTAAGAATGTACCCGCGGAATTTTTTACCACAATTATTCTAATTTTTGTCCGAGATCAGAAGAGAAATCAGTGAAACTTTCAAATAGAAACACCCGAGATTCTCCTGGTCAAAATGTAATTTGTGAGTGGAAATTTGGCAACAATGAAATGTACTTACGTTCTTTCGTGTTGGGAAGAACGAATTATATGTCAACATAAATCGGCATTGAAGCTACGAAATCAGGTACGCTTTATTTGCGATGTTTCCAAATGTCCGCTCCCAACTTAATTTCTAAAAGACCATCAATGGTCATGTTAATTAATAGTAGCCCATTAGATGTATGCAATCCTACTTATCCTGCAATCCTCCTATTAAACAACCTGCATAATAATATTCTCCAAAGAGTAATACCCTGTGCTGAATTTTACCTGAAATTTTGTGCAATAATCGTACTAAAAATTAAAAATTTTGTTGTTTTACCATCGCTTCATTTTAACTTCATGAGACCATCAAAGGAAGGGAAACTCCGGGCTAAGTATTTCAATGAGAAGTTAGAGAAATCAGGTCTTGGTGTAAATCTTACTATCTTCAACATTTCGAAGCTTTTTCAAAATCATCGCGAAAGCCCAACTCATTGCAGATTCAATGCTGAGCCACTCAACACGCGAGTAGGTAAAAATCTTCAATACTTGAAATCTTCTTTTTTGCACGAATTGTGCAGTATATCATTCCTTCACACTTGGTGTGCGTATGCAGGTTAGAGCGAGGCCATGTGTCACCCTGAATCAGGCGGAACAGGAGACCCATCATGAAACGGGTCCTGAGGGCGTAACGGGGGAATTTTGGAGCGCAACAGGTTTCTATTTCGCAGTTGTTCTTCTTCTTCGCCGTGGCCAGCGGACACGTGCGGCGAGTGTGTGAGTGTCCGGTAACCTCAAAACATATAGATCAGTGTTGAAGTGGCGGGAAAACTTTGTGTCGTGTGCTCGTGTAGGCGGGTTTTACAACCCAGCCCGTCGAACATGATTCCGGCCAGAACCTTCTCTCTTGCACATTATTTGGAGCATTCAGTGGTCCATGCGGGGATAGAGGAGATTTTGACCGTTTTATCCTATCTTTTCCCGTTGAAGTTTCGTACAGCCAATTTCGGAAAGTGATGAAACGACTTCAATACGAATCAATCTACCACACATATATTTAAATTAAAGTGGAGTTCGAATATGATGAGCGCATTAACACTTTCCAAATGCAACTCAGTCGCACTCATTGCAAATCGCATTTTTCGTCGATTGAAGTTACAGACAATAGAGGGAATATGCGCCACTAAAGATCTAAAGACCTCTGCTGTGGTTCAGCATCGGCAAATTAATAAAAAAATGAGGTCTCCGTGCTTCAAGCAAATCGCATTTATCAGTGCACCTACTTTTCTGCCTTTGCGTTAAAGTCTCTGAAGTGATTTTTGCATTTTGCCATCTTGGCGATCCCTCGTGTGGTTCGGCATGATCGAATTTTTAAATAATTAGATCTATATGCGCCAAGCAACTCATTTATCGGTACGCCAACTTTTTTGCCCCGCGTTTAAGTCTCTGAAGTGATTATTTGTCCAATTTTAGCAACTCAAGAGATGCCTTTAGCTTCTCGATGATTCCATTATTTATCAGCGAGAAAATGAGGACGAAGGATAAAGCCGACCAATCACAGAACTCAATTCTCCTTAATCTTGTCTTAACCGGACGACAAACATAACATTTCAACAATCAGGCTGTCGGCAGCTACTGCAGCTGCATTATTTTTCCAGTTCAGCTTGATGCGACTTTCAAAGGATGTAATTATCAGAACATGAAAAGTCCTCTCGAAATCATCAAATTGACACGTCTCTCCGCCAAATGATACCGACGTGTTCCGAACGGAGCTTTGTGAAGAGCTGCCATGCTAAGGGAGAACGCCGTATGACCATTCAAGAGTTGCCAAATTTCCTGCGAAGTATTTTTGAGGAATCACTGGTAAAAAAAAAACCTCTTGGTTCAAGAGTGCAGTTTCTTGTCGCCGGATTTAAGAGTCTGGACTCTTGTTTCAATGCAAAATCCGCTTGAAACAGGAGTTCAAGACTCTTAAATCTGGCGACAAGAAACTGCACTCTTAAGTCAATGCAATGCGGCATTGGTCCAAGAGGTTTTTTTTACCAGTGATTTTTGAGGAATTTTATGCACAATATCTCTTGAACTTTTCAGATATTTTAGATGAAATTGCCGACAAAATTGCTCAAAAATTTAAAAATCATACCCAAAATTCTCTCTGTAAATTCTTTTTTTGTTGAAGGAAATGGTAACGATTGATGGTTCATACGTCGTTTTTACTTAGCACGGCCGAGTGCTGGAGCCTCCATTATCCGAGACGCCCCGATGGTGCATGGCTCCCGAGCCCAGGTTCGCTGCCCTGAGAAAAGAAAAGAAGCAACGACTCAGGAGAAAGAGACGAGGGATTGTTAACTATAATTTAATGTCGGAAACTTCACTCGTTCTCTCCCGATCGCCGGCGTCTACGTCCGAGCCCAAGCCGCGCTGCAAGGATTTAATTTCCCGACTGCACTCTCGGACGATCCGTCTCGGAACCGGAGTCCCATCCGCTTTCCGCCGTGCTAAGGAAGAACGCCGTATGAACATTCGAGAGTTGCCAAATTTCCTTCGATAAAATGCTCATTTATGAGGAAAATTATTAATATGTTTCCTTGAAAGTTTCAGGGACTTTAGATCAAAATACAAAGAATATTCTCTGAAAAATTGGAAGAAAAATATTCATAAGTTTACCAGGAAATTCGTGTTCTATCAAAAGAAATTTGGCAACGTCTGAAGGCTCATACGGCGTTCTTCCTTAGCACGGCAGCTTTCCACGTAGATAGCCAGGCTCAGGATCCAGATCCACGGGAAACGTAACTACATGCTAATACCAGCGACAGACCGTCGTTCCTCTGACGAAAGGGCGTATCTCTCTTTCCACATGAGCCCCAGGAAGCATCAATTTATACGTAAAACAAGGCTCACGCGGACTTCGAGATACGCCCTTTTTTCAGAGGAGCGACAGACGGTTCGCCCGGTCAGTGCGCTGATCCTGGTGTCGAGCTCCGCCCTCCCTTAATCATACCAAAGGGTGCCGCGTTTCTCTCTTGATTCTCGAATTATACGATAGGGGATGGTTATGATTTGTGCGCGGAGAAAAAACTAACACTGAAAAAATAATCTCGGTGTATTTACTAAGAAAAGGGTAAAATTCCCAAGAATTCAGGGTTCTATTTGATCCCAGTTTTTTCTTGGTAAAATTACCATTTATGGAATTGGTAATTTTACCGAGAAATGTCGGTAAAATTATTGAACTTTCTCGGTAATTTTACCGGACCTTGGTAAAAACGCCAATATTTTTTATCGACTGTGGTAGAATTACCGAGATAAAATGGCAAATTTACCGGGAATTGATTACCAATTAAGTGATATTCTTACCAGAAAAAAACAGTAAAAATACCGGTTTTTAGGCAAGCTTAGCAGTCTGTTTTGGTAAAATTACCAATGATTGGTAAAAAAAAGTGAGATGGCAAAGGTGCCAACGGACCGTGGTAAAAACGCCGAGAATTTTTTTTCAGTGAAGGACTGGACCTCAGTTCTTCGATGAGAACACCAACGTTATTGATGAGGAAGGGTATGGATTCAATCGACATCAGGCCTTGTCTCCGCGGAAAGTTTCATGGGATTTTTCCCAGGGAATAATCTCACTCGCAAAGTTGCGAAAAATATTGAGTTAGTAAATACTGATCACAGTGCCAACTGAGAGTCATTGTGGAGCCCCAGGAACGACTTAAAAATAAGGAGAAGAAATATTGTTGTGTTGGTAACGGGGAAAAAGCCCAAAAGTTTCATTCTTGCGATTCGAACTTGGAAAAAATCCCGTGAAACGTCCCGTGGAGACAAGGCGTCAATTGATCGAAAAATAAAAACGTGAATCGATCGATAACTTCGTGAACTGAATTGGCAAACCCATGAATCGGTTGAATTTTTTCGGTTGAATCACGTCGACTGATTGACGACTTTATTTTTCAATCGATCAAATCAACACCGGTTCTTTTATCAACGCCTGGCGAATAACCCAAAAAGTGAATGAGTTGATGGGCCATTTTTTGGGTAACCATCCTGAAAATCAAATAAATCCATGAACAGATTCACAACATCATTTTTGTCAATCTACGGTCACTGGGTACTTTATGACGGGCGTGGATGAGTTTAGCAGCGTATTTGTGCTCTGCTTAAACTGTACTCGGAGAAAAATATTTGACGTGGATAACAGAAAGCCCTATGAGCAGGGCTTTCGAACTTGTTACAGTTATAGATGTGTCTGCTGTAAAGATAGAGTACTCTGGACGTGGCTCACGACTAGAGCTCTGTTCTCACAACAGAATCATTCTGTAACCATAACAAAGAAAATTCAGGAGCTAAGTAAACAAAGTACTCTTTTAATGAGCACCAAACGTTTTTTGTATATGACCGAAAAACCAAAATCGAATATTTGATTTTTATTTAATTCGTGTTTAAGCTCGAATCCCGTTAGTCTGCACTGATACGAATATGTGTGTTCTTGTGTTAATTTGAGTTAATACAGGAAGAGAAACACAAACCAACTCAAATGTTGTGTTGATTTTGGTGCAGTTTGCGATGAATTTAGGGCAGAAAACAATGAAGGGACTGAAAAAGCCCGTGGTAAACCGAGAGCTTGGGGTTATTTCGTGTTTTACTTCCCAGAATAACCAAATTGTTGTGTTGAGTTTCCTCTCTTTGTAGTTTTTTGTATAATATTTGTCTATTGCCAATAACTATCATGTATAATTGGTATTTCACGGTCTGTAGATAGCACCCTTCTCGATGCTCCCATTCCTCAAAATAGATACCAAATTCCGGAACTGTTGAAATTTTTCTGAATTTCTCTCGGAACTTTTAAAATTCCCAAAATGTTCCGGATCTTTTGCATTTTCCGGAAAAATTGAAATTGAAAGTTGAAAAAATCTAAAAAGAATCCCGGAACTTTTGACGGTCATAAAGATGGAGAAATGGAACGAAAAATTTCCGAATCCCGGAACTTTTGACGGTCATAAAGATGGAGAAATGGAACAAAAAAGTTCCGAATCCCGGAACTTTTGACGATCATAAAGATGGAGAAATGGAACAAAAAAGTTCCGAATCTCGGAACTTTTGACGGGCATGGACTGTCCCTTCTGCTTGGTAAGTTCCATTTGATGATCTGGCAACAGGATGAGAGGTTCAGGGAGGAGCGAAGGCGGTGGGGAGGACTCCTCAAAGAAGATC
The DNA here is from genome assembly GCF_001854935.1 of Bemisia tabaci. Taxonomy (NCBI): domain Eukaryota; kingdom Metazoa; phylum Arthropoda; class Insecta; order Hemiptera; family Aleyrodidae; genus Bemisia; species Bemisia tabaci. The sequence continues at coordinate 6,218,700 of NW_017547177.1, forward strand.
TAAAATTACCCTCATTACGATCACCGAGTGGAGCTTCGGAGCGACTTCACCCCCCTCAACGAGCCGAAGCCGATCTTGATTCGCTGTCCCGTGTCATTGCTCCGCTATCTCCACCTCGATCCACCGTCCATCGATGCCATCACTCGGCGACCACCGTGCACCGCCCGCCCACCGCCTGGCGTCCCACCACGAAAAGCTCATCCGGATTTAGGTCTAGTTACAACATCCGAGTACCAACAACAAAACGTAGCATTTGATCAAACCTCAGGAAATCAAAGTACTTCTAAATCTGCACTTGAAGCCAACGGGGGAATATCGTTAGAGCCATCTAAGCGTTGAGAGTGATGTCAAAATTACTACACTGGAAAAAAAAAACACATTGGATCTAGAGTCCAGACTCTTAAAAACATCGACAAGAAAAAGTACTCTTGATTCAATCAGAATCTAGCTTAAATAAAAAACCAAGCCTCTTAATTTAAGCGGATTTCGTTTTGATTCAAGCAAAAATCCGATTGAATCAAGAGTATTTTTTCTTGTCAATGTTTTCAAGAGTCTGTACTCTAGATCCAATCTGTTTTTTTCCAGTGTATACGAAAGTCACGTTAGGAGAAATTATAAATCTTAAGACAGTTATCCGAGTGATATTTTGCCACGCTGAGGAAAAATACCGTAAGAACATTCGAATATTGCCAAATTGTTCTAAAGTTCATCGTTTTCCAGAGGAAAGAACTTATCTCTATTCCAAGGTTAGAGACTCCACCCAGTATAGTTCAATTTTTTTACAAAAATATGACTGTGCAGTATCTGTCTGAAATTTTGCTTTCCAGGAGAAAAATCCGTGAAATTCTCAATTAGAAACGTCCATAACTTGCTTCATAAAAGTACGATTGGTGAATGGAAATTTTGCAACTTTGAAATGTATAGTTCAGTTCTTTCGTCCGAAAAACGAAGAGTTTTCCTTAAAGGTAAAGTTCAGCCAAGAATTAAACAAATATTTATTCTGATTCGATCCTTACGCCAACTGCAGCCGCCAAATCACCATCAATCATTCCTTCCAAACATTTTCCATTTTCCCTTCCTCTTTGCTTCCTTCCCTCGACGCCTGCTGAGTTCTTTTATAAGAATAGACCATCCGAGATTCCCCATCTCTTTTCCTTTCTCTAAATTTTCATCCGCGCGGAACTGCCAGCCAATCACACACGTTCAACAAAAGAATCAAATTTTCTAAGGCGGATACGCCGCTGATTCATCCTATACAATCAAAGTAAAATCCCCATTATGACGTCACTTGGAAGCCTCTCATTTCCTCTTCCTAATCCTCTAATATTTACCCATCGGTCCACCCTCAAATTTCCTCAAGCCGGTGACTACCGCCTGGCGTCGCCAGGAGAGGACCCACCGCGGAGTCGGCTGTCATCGGCTGCTCACCGCAAAACCAACGAAGCCGACGACTTTTGATTTTCGGCGCATCAAAACAAATCAAATTAATAATCGATCCGCCAATGAGAGTGCTCGGCGCCGCGGCCTGAAATTAAGCGTGCCGCCGCGCCCTTTCGGTAGACTAAATTAAAGGTTGCGCCGCCCGCTATGCTACCTACCTCTCGGCCGGCTCCAACCTTTAATCGAACTCCGATGTATCGCTCCTCATCGAGTTCATACCCAAAACTATGAGCCAATTTGATTCATCGATTCTATTCGATTAGAATCTCAATGGGTTCGATATTTTTTCAGGAATATTGCTACCAGTGGCGTGGCGTGCTTTGCGATAAATCGATTGATGTGCCATTTAAACGCATGGAAAAGCATCGATAAACAGAAATTTCGCAGCGAAAACCTCAATAATCGATCCATCACCATAGCTTCAAATGGGAAAACATCGAAAATCGATCATTCACGCCTCACCACTGATTGCTGCGTAACGCTAACAATGTTTCTTGTATTGTTCTGGGAATGCTGTTATAAAATAGCCGTGCGCACGTACTACTGCACTGATTGCACAGTTTAAAGAAATGCCATTAAAAGCAAGAAAAAAAATGAGGGGAATATAATGAAATTTACTATAGTTCACTCGATTTTTGACCAAGTACACGTAGTTTATAAAAGATATTTCGTGTCGTATGATTTTCGTAATATTTCACAATGATTAGATAGTTTTAGTTTTAGAGTTGCGTTGGACGGGCTGTCCAAATCCAACCACACTAGAAAAGAAACACATTGGATCTAGAGTCCAGACTCTCAAAAACAGCGACAAGGAAAAGTACTCTTGATTCAATCATAATCTAGCTTAAATCAAGAACCAAGCCTCCTAATTTAAGCGGATTTCGTTTGGATTCAAGCAACAATCCGATTGAATCAATAGAGCATTATTTCTTGTCAACGTTTTCAAGAGTCTGGACTCCAGATCCAATGTGTTTTTTTCCAGTGCAGTTTTTTTTACGTGCGGCTATACTTGAATCGGACGGCTCGCTCGATAAAGAAAAAGAAAACTCAAACACTTTTATAAAAGTACCATTCAGACAAAGCGCACTTGTGAACCTTGTACTTGTATTAAATGCAAGGTAAAACTAATTCCGAAAATTTCTTAATTTTTCATAATTCATCCACAATTTTTTTAAGTTCGGCTGACAACTTGTCGCTCTTCTGATGCAAGGGCGTATCTCAATTTCAACATGTCCTCTGTTTTACAAATACATCCATGTTCTCTGGGAACGCGGAAATCGAGATAAGCCCTTACGACAGAGAACCAACAGAAATATGATTTGCTGGCAACTTCGATTGCATTGTCCATCTCATATTCCCTAATGTATATCGATGGTGAAATTGCTGGACCACGTATTTCGATTTCCAACGTTGTGGACTTGTCATACTTTATTTTTAAAGTGGAAAACTGTTTAACATCAATTCTCGAGAACTTCCGTGTTATTTTCTCTCCATATACGAAGGAAACTCCGTGAAAATGTCAAGATTTGATATTGATTTGTTCTCCTTTAAAACAATAAAATGGAGACGGAAATTTTCAACCATCGCAAACGAGATCTGTGGTCCTGTAGTTTCACTGTCGATAAGTTTTCTTACGCGGCTAGGGAAAATCTTTTGCGGGCACTAATTATATAGGAATTATGAAAAGTTATCTGCTGTTTTGGAGGTGGGTCAAAGCTAGTCAAACTTAGTATTTTCAGCGTTCCGTAGATTATGAAGTGGAAGCCATAATCCCTCGGATCTTATAACACTACGGCTGCTCCATACCTTCCCCGACCTCCGGGTCGTTAATTAGGCTTCAGCGGTTTTTCAACATCTCCTCCAAGATCGGTAAGGAGAGAGGACGAGGGGGCGAGGCTAAGGTGTGCTTGATTGGAGCTAGGCACCGGGGTTTGTTGACTGTTGAGTAAACACGTAAGACAGTTTCCTGTCTGTGCAGTTCCCCCGCTCCCCGGAGCGCCCCCTGCGAGGGTTTGCGGTGAGGGAAGATGAGTTATGGGTCTGGATGAGTAGAAGGGGTCGTAAAGGGTGCACGCAGGAGGAACAGGAGCCGAGCAGGGGACAGCTCGGTGCCCCCAGCCGGAGTGTCCGGGCCGTGGAGTCAGGATGTTTGGATTACGCGGTCGACGTGTCTACGGAGACTTGGATGACGGTGACCCGGTGACAGACCTCGGAAGCTCGACATTGTTGCCAAGAGACCCGAAATGATCACTCCGCCTTACTAGAGTACCTGTATAGCGAGAGTATGGACAGATCGCTTCATGGAGGGCTTAGGGCCCAAAAGTGCAGCCACCCTTCTAACCAACTTCTAACGCACAAAACACTGCCAGTCTGCAGATTCCAATTCTAACCAAGATGGCTAAGAATGTATATAAATGAGCGTTCTTCCGCAAAAATGAGTAAATTTATGCAAAAACTAAGTCAAATACGTGCTTTACAAACGATGGTTCGTAACAATTGTATTAATAAATCGCTCTGTATAATTGAAATTCATAGGTTGGCTGCATTTCTGGGCCCTAACTTTATTCGCGGAGGCATGGGTGAAGGCCTGATGGATTTTCGGAGTTTCACATCTGTCTATACTTTCGCTATATAGGTACTTTACACCTTACCTTAAGGTGATTCGTCAAGCTCAAGTGACGTGGTCGAACTGGCATGCGATATATCGCATCTTTTAGGTCAAAATTCTCGGCAGATTTTGAATTTTCAGCGAAAAAAAGGACGATAGCCCCTGCGCATGAGCCTACAGAATCATTCTAAACCCAATAATCGGCAAAATTCAGAGAAATGAAAGCAGGATAATTTTTGGAAAAAAAACCTCGCATTCGATACAGAAATCGATAGCTGAATCGAATGCGAGGTTTTCTTCCACTATCCTGCTTTCATTTCTCTGAATTTTGCCGATTTTTGGGTTTAGAATGATTCTGTAGGCTCGTGCGCAGGGGCTATCGTCCTTTTTTTTGCTGTAAATTCAAAATCTGCCGAGATTTTTGACGTAAAAGATGCGATATATCGCATGCCAGTTCGACCTCTTCTTTTGAGCTTGACGAATCACCTTAATTGGAACCGGTAATTGGAACCTTTGTCTACGAGGTGGAACTTTTCCAGAGGGGTAATTTTTGTTGTGTGGAGGAGGAAATCTGATATGTATGACCTCCACGAGGAGGAACTCAGTCTGAGGAGGCCAACTTTTCAGCAGAACGATACTTTATCAAGATGATCAAATGATCGGGTGATCGAATATGAGATTTCGATGGGAAACCCCATATGGGGTCAGATTCGAAGTCGTTCCTTAGATATTAAGGCCTCCTTAAACAATCTAATTCCCATGGCTGAGGAGGCCTTTATAGTTCGAGGAGCGGCTATACAAATCATAATGTCCTGACTTCCTGTGGAACAACTTGCGAGGCATTTGCGTCATTTTTAGGACGAAAAAGGGCGCAACCTGATAAAAGCTGATAAAGGAGATGGAGAGATGCCAATTTCCGGAAGATCTCTATCATGACAGATTTTTGTAGCGGTTAGGCGTCACAAAGCGTAAAAAAAAAATAAAATAAAATTAAAATATCATCATTTCTATGTAATTCAAGGTGCCCGCAGTAAAAAAAAAAATCATACTTCAAAAATTTATGCCCGTCCGTCCGAAGCATGTAAGGGTGTACCCTATATCTGCGTAAAGTCATATCTCATATCAAGATCTATTTGATCAATTTTTGACCATGTGGTGCCATAAGAGTCAATAATTTCTACATAAATTTCAAAATTCCGCAAAGTTCAATAACACTTCGGCTCCCTCATGAAGCCCCATGAGAAAAGGCCACCAATCAACATTTCCACAAACAAACGCACCGGAAAAAAAAACACATTGGATCTAGAGTCCAGACTCTTAAAAACATCGACAAGAAAAAATACTCTTGATTCAATCAAATTTAAGCTTAAATCAAGAACCAAGCCTCTTAACTTGAGCGGATTATTCCTTTTGATTTAAGCTTAAATCTAATTGAATCAAGAGTCCTTTTTCTTGTCGATGTTTTCAAGAGTCCGGACTCTAGATCCAATGTGTATTTTTTTTTTTTTCCATTGCACTTTCCCCTCCTTTAAAATCCGGCAATGTAGCTGAAAGATGCTGAACCAGGTGGCACTGCAGTCCTGGTAACGTTAACGATGAGTTCAGGGGGATGGCGAGGGGCGGAGGGTGCCGCGACGTCTCCCCGGAAACGCAGCCGCAGCCTCACCGGAAACGGCGCCGTAAACCTTTCTCCTCTCACTCGCATCCCCGGGTTGTTGCTCCTTGAGTTGTCCCCAAGTGCCTCTAATTAACAACTTTCGACGCGACGTTGCCATATCCTGCACCTAATTTTCATTGTGCGGGTTTAATTAGGGATCGAAAGGCAACGGTGTTTACCGTGCGCGTATTTTTCGGCGTCCCTCCGCCTAACCGCGAACATCTGGCCGCGCTTTCCTCTGCGCGAAAGAGGGAGTTCCAGATTGCTGAAGTGACTCCTGATGTCCAAGATGTCCATTTTAGGGTGCGCGTGGACGGTGGACATTAAGTTGTCGGGGCGGCTCGTGGTCGCGTGGGGTCAGTCGTGTGCCGACACAAAACTAACAGCTGGAGGAGGTAGATGGCAACTCTAATTTCCGCTCTTACGAATGATTTGTGAGTTCGCGTGGAATTGCACATCCTTCATTAATATGATGAAAATTTTTGGGAGGTTCTCGAGAATATTCATGAAGAAAAAGAATCGTCGCTCATACAATTGGTCATTACACAAGGTATAAATTTAGATTAAAGGTCGCTTGTTATCTCTTCAAAACTGTGCGTAGAGAACGATTCACGCGAGGGGAAGTTCGAACTTTTAAACGAGATAATAATATTTTGAATACAGATCAAATGAAAATTAGATTATACAAAAGGCATCATTTGCATTTCTGACATTTGACCGATGTTCACGTTAATTGCAAACACTTTGATCTTGTTTGAAGATGATTTTCAGACTTATCGTTGTGTGATTCGTTTATTTCGTACAATTTTGAAGAGGTGACATGTGGCGTAAAGCTTTAATTCATACCTTGTCCAGAGACTCATTCTCGTGGTAGATTTCAGATCCTATTAATGGTGGTATTTAAAATGTTACTTTTACTGCAACAATTTTTTCGGTCCAGCATCGAAACGTCGTTAACGGGGATTGGCCACAAGATAGACACTGCAACCACCTGATTTTGTATTTTATTGGGTGTGTAAGTGGAAAATGCCGCAAAATGACGTCATAAGGCGGCACATTTTCTAACTTTTAAATCTATTTTTCTCCAATTTCCCACGTCGGAAAAAAATTATGAAAAATACTGGGAACTCAGCTCATCAGGCACTCTCAGCAGTTGCGTGGCGTGAATTGCGATGTATCGATTGTTATGCCATTTAAACCTACGGAAAAGGATCGATAAGCAGGGTGTTCGCAGCGAACACCTTAATAATCGATTCTTCATCATAGGTTTAAATGGCATAACAATCGATACATCGCAATTCACGCCACGCCACTGATTCTCAGATGAATCAATATAATGTTTGTATGCAAATTCTCCATTGCGATGGATAGCTTTGACTTGCGGTATTAAAAGGAAATCTCTCAACCATTCAAAATGTGTCTGTAGGAGCAAATGCTCAAATATTTTGCGAGAAATTATAGTTGATAAAAGTTTTTCAAAAAGTTTTGTTCGATATTTTGATGTCCATACCTTCCAGTTTGAATTCAACTTAAAGGTCATTGGATTCTACCGTAAAGAAGAAGACACTCTCTTCTACAAGACGACAGGATGCAAACATTTGTAAACAGGCGACATTGCAAGGTCTCTTCCGCGTACTAATGAATGAAGTTGTGAAAAATTCCACCATTCATTTGATGGAAAGGACGGCGTACAAGATCCTTGACTACTCTTTTCCTTCCATGAAACAAGCAGATCGATCCGAATTATTCATTCATACGGAGACAGGTGCCGATTCGCTTTCCATGAAATCACGTGTAACTAGGGTGAGAAACATCAGATCAGATGTAAGGATGTTACTTGAGATGAGAAAATGATTTCGGGCACCAGTGCTTGCGTTTGCAGAATTTCGAGAATCAGACAAAAGCGAACGCTCCTGAAACCAGAGCGTCCGCGCCGGGTTTTCCCGGACGGGCGACAGTGCAGGGACGCAGCGCCACAATTCCAGACAGGAGCGGTTGGCGCAACCCTGCTCATCAGCGAAAACGCGTGCGCAAATTCAATGCAATCCTGGTAACGCGTCATTTCTGGGCACATCATTCGTGGAAGAACATCGTATGAATCTTTGAGCATTGCCAAATTTCTTTGATAAATCACGAATCGTTTGCAACTTGTGACTCGGTCCCTCAAATCGGAAAATGCACAATTCAGATTGCTGCGGACTACTATGTAGTACATTTATGCGCTTGTGCTGTATTTCTTAACACTTAAATGCCTAGCGGGCTGATTCTTTAAATCAGTAGACAAAGCCATAGACAAAGTAGACAAAAATGATATGGAGGGATCCTATTGGTGGAAGCGGGTGGTTGCTATGGACGAAGGAGGTAGGTAACAGACTAACTAACGGCAATCCACGAGAGACCCTTTAGTTAGTCCATAATTTTCTGCCGTAGTTTATAAGAGTCACACATGTCAATCAATAGGATCGCTCCATACTCCTTATGCCTTTTTTGTCTATAGATTTGTCTATCAATTTCAACGATCAGTCCGCAGGTCAGGTACGGGTGTATGGGGCTGATACGTAACAGCCCTTGGTTAAAGGTCTACAAATCGATGGTGAAACTGCCAAGATGTGTATCTCGGTTTGCGGCATTGCAGCAGCCTGATTATTGAAATGTTTTGTTTGTCGGATCGACATAGATGACATAGGTTAAAAGGCGGAGCGTGATTGGTCGGCTATGTCTTAACGCTGCTTTATCGTGCCTTTGTCAGGAGGAATGATCGACATACTGTCGGAAACTTAAGAGGTGCCGTTAGCTTGTCGAGAGGTCCCGTTAGCTTGTCGAGAGGTCAACCCGACATAGACACGACAAAGCAGCGATAAGACATAGCCAACCAATCACGCTCCGCGATTTCACCTATGTCATCTATGTCGATCCGACAAACAAAAAATTTCAATAATCAGGCTGCAGACTTCCTGTCATACTTTACCTTCTGCATAGCAAACTACTGGGCGTCAGTTTTTGGAAATGTCTGTGATTATTCTTCTCTTCATGAAGAATATTCTGTAAAACTTCAAGCCATGATGTTGGTTCGATCTCTTTTTTAAGAAATAAAATAGCACCGGAGATCTCAAAACGCCGCTACCGAAATACGCATTTTTTGCACTTTCAGCGTCGAAGCGCATCGTAAAAAAAGAATCTGACACCAAGTAGAGAAAAAAGAAAAAAAATCGAGTGTCGGGGAATTGTTTTTTGACAACTGCCCCTATAAATCCTATGCTGGGTGATATTGACCCGACTACCTTATCTGACGGTGTTACGTTGCTGATATAACGGTTGCCTGAATATGGGTCTACGAATACATCCTTAAAAAATGATCAGACATCAAATTGGAAAAAAAGGAAAAAATCGAATGTCAACCCGGCCGTGGATAGGAGAGTTGTAATCAGCCCCTGTTTTTTTTTAACTTTTCATCCAAATGAGCCACACCGCATTAGCAGTGCAGAGTAGAGAGTGCAGAGTAAAGAGTTTTTATGTTCTTGAAGAGAGACACGCCAACTTTAAAGCTTGAAATTCATCAGACAGAATAATCTGCTGAGAGAGAAGGAGGGTCGAAGAGAGTTTTCAAAAAATTATACGTTGACTAGTTTATCACAGAAAAAATGAAGCATGACAGGAAGTCTACGACGTCGCAAACGGAGATTCGTGGTTTAGCAATTTGGTCATTGTCATACGAAATCATGAATGTTCTATTTTGGAAGAGGAATAGGAATAGCGGCACCAATTTGCCGTCAATGTCGTATACATCCGTGGTAAGGAAGAACATCGTATGCAAATTCAAACGTTGCCTAATTTTCCTTGATGAAAAGTTCATTTTTGAGAAAATGTATAAATAGTATTCATTGAGAATTTTAGACAGTTTGGATTAAATTATTAATAAAAGTTTGTTTCAATGGCTTAATTTTGTAAAAACCTGAAATAAAGTTATTAAGATAATACATTTTAATTAGGCTTACTAAAATTATTTAGTTGCGCATCATCTAGGCAGCTAAGTACAGAGGAGATCGAGAGTAAGAATGATAACAGGTACATACGCTATTTGCCCGATAAGGTAATAACCTTGCTCAACTTAAGTGAATAAAAGTGTCTAAAAAACTTTAGTAAAAATTTTCGCAAGCTTCTCAGTAACTTCGTGTATTATTCACGGCGACTTGGCAACGCCTGAAGGTTTCTACAGCGTTCTTCCTTAGCACAATATACGAGAAGCGTCGCGCGTCGCGTCGGCCGCAATAGCTCCCGGTGGATGGCTACTTTCTTTGTCGCGCCTTCAAATCACCAGCCCAACATACGTGCTCGAATAGTTGCCGCGTCTCAGGCGTTTTTTACTGCGCTCGCGCAACGCCTCTCACAGTATACGGCTTTCTTTCATCTCCCACTGCATTATCCTGGATGCGGACCGATTTAGCGGCCACGTCATCCACTATTCGATAAATCTGAAGGTGTCGCTCAAGATGAGTGACATGTTTTCATTTTTTTCATATTGTCATAATTTTCAGGAGCGATAATATTTGTAGTAAAATTATCGAATGATGCATTTACTAATCGGTCCACTTTTAATGCATCTATTAGATTAGCCAGTATTATTTTCACTTGACATTGATAACACGAATACAAATAATGACTTATTCGTCAAATGCATCATTATTAATTGCAATTTTTGCACTTACGTGCGCGGTAAAAAACACTTGAAGTTGAATTATTGCTCCTTAATGATGTCTACGTGCTGGGATGAGGGTTCAGATTTAGCGTAAGAGGGAAATAACGATCATCCACTCCGTTAAGAGGCTCGGTAAAACCTAACTTTAGTGTGATTAAAAAATTGTGACCCTAGTCTTCTGTCCTCGACATATTTTACAATAGAACTGACAGAACAACTATGAAGAGAAAAAACCCAACGAGTAATTTGATTGTTTATGTACGATGAGAGGAAAATACAACACTGGAAAAAAATTCTCTCGGGTCTACTTTTAAGAAATTAAACAAGCAAAAATGCTATTGATTCAATCGGATTTGAATCGAGAGCCAGGCCTCTTAATCTAAGCGGATTTCCTTCTGATTCAATCAAAAATCCGATTGAATCGACAGTATTATTTCTTGTCTTTATTACGAATCTGGACTCTAAACCGAAGATATTTTTTTTTTCCAGTGAAATAAAAACTAACTTGGAGAGAGAGGGAGAGAGAAAAAAAAACGCTTCAGAAAAATATTTCGGGAACGGAATATCCGTAGAAGAGAATTCATGAAATCCCCCTCCGTCCATCAAAAAATCTGCAACAGCAGCAGTTGTAGCTGAGAAAAACGACCAAGAAATCTTGCGTTGCTCAGCGAAATATCACCTTTCCTCTCCGTTCCACGGAACATCTATCCAGGCTGAGGCAAAAATCGGAAAATACATCTAATTACTCCCGTATTGCCTAGAACAAACGCGAAAACAAAGTTGGAAACAGAAACCAACGCACCGAGTGACGAATAGAATAATTTGCGTACGAATACCCGCCTCTTCTCTTTTCCTCTCTCCAATCTGACGATTCGGAGTCGAAGCATACGCCAAGCCGGCATCTGGAAGTCAAATTTCCAAAGCATCAAGCGCGATAAACGCTACGTCAGATGAGTGCTGCGCGTGTGTGAGTAGCGCTGCGTGTGTGTGAGTGAGAGCGTGCACTGACGCACGGGAGTGGGGATAGAGCGCGATGCGGTGCGGGGCGCGAGGGGAACCGGCGAAGCAGTTGGAGTAGCGACCGTTGGTTCACTCGTTCGTCAATTCGTAACCGCCTGTTCTTGCGTACGGAGTCGTCTCATCTCGTGGCGTGGCAGTTCTCTCGCTTTTGGATTACTTCTACAATGTGCATCTGTTTACCATCATTGACTTAATTTTGTGTGGATCATCGAAGTTGTTCTCCAGCTCCTTTGGATTATTTCCTCCTAGTGTTCACCTGAATTTGTGTGGTATTCTACCGGATTTTCGTTTCGATATTTTTGTGTGTGCTACCGTTCAAAATGCGTCCGCGTATCTTATCGCCCCTCTTGATGTCCGAGTTTAATAAAATGATCTCGCTGCGCAACAGCAGTACGAGCACTGCTTCGGATCGCGTCGAGCCGCGACAGTTGATGCGCGTCAAGAAAAACCTTTTCGGTCCCGTGAACCGGGAAGACTCGCGAGTGTTCTGTGAAAACGAGTTGCGGGCGGTTTCGCAAAGCAGTTGCGAAAAGTGGAACTTCGACTTCAACGCCGAGAAACCCTTGGAAGTGCCGAATCCGCGATACCTCTGGGTCAAAGTTTCGCCGGGTGATTCGATACCCGAGTCCTACGGTCTCAAGCGATTGCCGTACCTTTCCAAAAACTCCATGTTGCTGGAACAGGAGAGGATAAGCTGCAATAACAACAACAATAACTTCGTCCTTGATGACCTGAAAATGTCGGAAAAACAAACGCATATCACTGGTGAGTAAATTAATTTCACGTGTTATTTACGTAAAAATCTGCTCCATGAGAATTCTCTAACAAGTATTACTTCAATCACATGAGACATTGCTAAACTGATAAATTTTTTTATCACTGCTTCGAAGAACGAGAGCCGACTTATTTTATCAAGTTGCATTACGCCTGATTTTTCCTGTTTGTCCCAGTAATAATACTATTAATGATGCGCTGGAAATGGGAAAAACTCTTATTGCTGACAAAACTGCACACGATTTTCTCAGGCATTATCTTGCTTTTACTTATTTTTATTTTTTATTTTATCGCAGCTCTAAGGGCTACTGAGGGGCAAGAATGGCAGCTAGTGTTATCTTGGTTTGAGTGAAATCAGTTCATTAGTTCACTCAATTTAACTTGCTCTCTCCATAATTTAATTTTCTCTCCACGCATGTTCAAGGCCAAATTTTCTTCTGTATTTTCCGCACATTTAGATATTTTTCGTAATATCACGAAATTCTCGACTCAACTGTAACATTTTTTCGAACTCGCGGCGATCACAACAATTGATAATTACGGGCTCTGATCACATCCCTGTGTATATTCACGACCTCTACTAATCCTTACTCTAAACTGTTATTCTCAACGTGAAATAATATGCATGCATGAATCTTGGAAATGTTTCATCCGTCTAATCTGGGTTTATGGTTTTCATCCTCAATAGGTGATAGCCCCCATAATTACTGTGTCGTGAGTTCGTAACGCTATTTTCTCTGCTTTTCTACCATTTGCAAATTCATTGGGGGGGAAAAATCAATAACAATTGATGTACAAACTTCTGAATGTAAACAATCCCGTTATCAAGAAAAATGAGCGGGCTCAGAGACCCAACACATACTAGCGCGAAAAATATTTTTCATGCGTTCCTTCTACATACCGATTTGAATTTCCAAGGTTTCTAACTAAATATTTAATGTTTCCGCTTGCTTTACTTAGTAATCGCTCCGGTGATGCATTCTGTTTTAATTTTGACGTGGGTTTCTGTCAATATTTTTCTAGGAATTAATTTTCGATTTTATGAAAATTCCGTTTTGGTGGCACTCGGACTGAATCAAATTACTCACTCGTTAATTCGGTCTTTAATCGGATCTTTAAATCGAATTTCAGCTTAGTGTATTCAACCCGTATGGTCCTGGCGTGCTTCTTGCATTTTCGCCCAGTTATTAAGCAAATCTTACGTAGTTTCCGTCGTAGACTTGAAAGAAAAACCTGACGCGATTTGATTACTTTTTCGGTCATTTTTAAATTTTTAATTCCTCCGCTATACTGCCAGTGTTGCGTCAATGCTGGCCAGCCGTTGTTTACTTGATTTTTGAAAGGTTCCTAGTGATAGCATGCGTTATCTCTCGAACTTGGGATCTGAAATTTCGGGTTTTCATAACACACCGTGAATTTAATTGTGGTTCTTCTCGCTAAACATGTTTATGCCTTCTTAGTGTCCAGCAGCCTCAAGTAATGATCCCTGTAAATAAAATATTTGTCGCCTGGCTTTTCTTTACACCGCTAATTACAGACGGGACCCATGTTTATAATGTCTAGGAATTTTATTTTTAATGATATACAGGGCTAACTATCTACATAATCGGAACTCCCAAATTAAGATGTACCGCGGTACACAAAAAAAAATCGAAAATTCTATAAATAGCAGATGAAAAAGTCGAATGCTCGAAGGAGATTTTGACTCGTGCTTTGGGCCCAGAGGTGGAAGGTCGGGAATAAAATCGAAATCATCATTCCGTCATTACCGGCTCATCATGGCGTTGGGGAGCTGACGGAAAGCTGCGTGACTCACTGTCGGGTGCCGCCACCTGGCGATTCCTCCGGGAACTAGTTCCTACTCTGCGTCGCGTTGTGAGCTTCACCTTGAGTTTTGAGTCACTCGCAATTCGCCGGCCGGCACGATGGTAATTGTGTTTATCTTTCTTATCAGCGACGAGCTTTAAGCCTCGTTCCCGCTCATTAGAGTGTGTCTGTGGACTTTTTTATCCGTTCTCCTCTCCCACTTTTCTACAAGCATGGTCGACAACGCGCTCGTCCCAAGCTCTGTAGTATAACGGACTTGTTAAGTCGCCCGTATTACCGCCAAATTTCCGAAAAATTCACGTGGATCGGAAATTTCGTTCATGAATGGGAGGGGGGTCGGAAATATGCTCATGTGAAGGATAGCGTTAGCTATTAATAATCACTACAAATGTTAGCTAAATAGGGTGAGACCAGAATGCTTTATTAAAGGAAAGAATCATATCCTGGTGTTGCCTCACATTGAGTGAGGGCTCCTACTGTTTTAAAGGTTGGGATTAAGAAGCGGAGAGGTCGCTTCTAAAATGCTCACCACGCAAAGGGATAAGAAGAAGGGGTGTCGTAAACATTTTCGCGGGGCGAAAGAATGCCTACCTTCATCCTACTAAGAGCGTTTCTATGATTTATACTGTAGGATCACTGAGGGAATTGGGAGAATGGGTTTGCGCAAGTCTGAACACAATATTTACGGTTGCATCATCCTCTGCAATCCCGTGCGCGGCAGAAATCGCGCACGTGTTTAAAAGCCACGCCGTCCGTAGGGTGAGAAATGGTCGGCGGATATACGATGGAAACAGGAATACGAGTTCCTGGACAGTCAAAACGCCTTCAAATCTGCGCGTATGCAACACGGACATCCGGAGAGCCCGAATAGTTGTATCCAGGAGTTTTAAGTGTTAGTCACATTCGACACCAACTTAGGACGCTTTGCTCGTTCCGATATTAATCCTGAGCGGAGTGGTGTTTCCTCCCTTCCGTTGCGTAATTAATAATGCGTCGACGTTATCAACGCCGGAGAGGCAGCGACCAATTTGTAACGCCCGATAACGCCGGTCCTGCCACTTAAGTACACGCGCCCTGTTGCCTAGTCTCCGATTGTCGGGTGGATTTTCGAAGCGGGCAATCGCGTGGAGAATGAAGTGATTTCGCGCCACAATTTGGGTGACCGTGACACGTTCTCGGCCGCCATTCCGGCACATCTCGACCTCCGCCCGTCGGTGTCGCGGCGTGATAAGTAGGGCTGTTCAATCGGTTGTCGGTAAGCCACCGAAACAGTTCCGTTAAGAAAAAGTTACGATAAGAGCGCTCTTACCGATAGCGATCAGAGTTTTCGGAGCTGGCGAAAATAAGCTGTTGCCAATTGTACATCTATTTTACGCGCCGCCGCGCCAGGCAATCTGATAAACCGACACACGGGGCAACAATGTATTGAGTGCGAGCTCTCAAAACTCCGATAAGGCCGGCTGTTGTCGATATCATGGCCACTGTCGGTACTGCCGCCAGTTTCAATAAGAGACGATGTCGATAGTGTTCCGGCAAGAATTCGTTTGAACACCCCTAGTGATAAGATAAGGCCGCGCTACATTGTAGCGCCCCACCTACGTTGAGGTTTAATTTCACCCCGCTCTTGTCTCTTCCTTATCTCGGATGTAATGTAATTTTAGTGGGTGCCGTTCCTGTCTCGGCGTGCTTTTTCGTTATCCTGGCGTGTGGAGCGCGCCTTGCCGCGGCACTTATCGCGGTGCCGAATTTGTCGGTCCGCGTAAGTTATTTCGGCTACCTATATTTGGAGATGAAGTGCCGTCGTTTCTGACTTTAATACAAGCTGGCACATGATGAGGAGAAATTGAACTGCATTTAGTAATGAGGAACTACATTTTCAGGCTCATTTGTTTCCCTATGCACGCGTGATTTTACGGATGGGTCAAAACTCGCAGTTCCTAATTTCAAAATGCTGTCTAATTAATGGCATATATGATTCTACCATGAGTCTCTCATTGGAAGTTGTTAATCATTAAATATCAATTTCGGAAAAATTGAGTGTGTTGAATGCCAATTTTTCAATTTCAAGATCATATTTCGATCAGCATGGGGTTCATTTCAGTCCGACCGTTTAGACCCTGCGTGGATGGACGTCATTCGCCATGTTTTTTTTTTTTTTTTTTTTTTTTTTTTTTTTTTTTTTTTTTTTTTTTATAAGGAGTATATTCTCGAATAGTTTCGACAGTAAAAGACTCCACATTTTAGCAGGTCCTAAAATTTTCACCCCCTCAATTATTATTACACTGAAGTGCGATTTTAAGATGTACCTATCTTACCCTGATCACACATTTGAAAAAATGAAAATAATAAGTTTAAAAAAAAAAAAACTAAAATTAAAATTGCATTCAAATATTCCATTTATGCTGAAAGGTAGCTGGATCCTCTCGTTTCGAGCAAAGATCTCGTTCCTCATGCAAGGAAGCAGAAGTTGCTGTCCGTCCGGCATGAGTTCGATTCGAAAAACGAGATCACGCTCTAACCGAGTGCCCGCGCGCGTTGAGTGTGAATTGTTTGCAGATCAACTCGCTCAACCTGATATCTAGATCAGACAGCCTGGAAACTGACACCTCTTCTCTTTCGCTTTCCCTTCCTCTCTCCGCTTTAGTGCACTTCGTTTACAACCACTCAATAGCGTGTTACAATATCAATTTTCAATAAGTTAATAAGTCCCAACTGCACCGTTTCTGAGAACTTGTCGTTGCACTCTTCGCCCTTTGGTTCTTCGTTTCGTTCGATCGTCCTCGAAACTGAGGTTCAAGGTCTACGCGGAGTGCTAAACGCAGAACAAATACTATCAATCGCGTTAGTGGTAATGATCATTCGGGAGCCGATAATAGTAGTCGCGAAAGGAATAGTTCTCCACACCCCTAAATATGAAATAATAGACTGTAAAAATTCAGTGTTGCGATTATTATTGATTTTTCCTCAATAAGTGACAACCGCGCTTTTCATATTCGGGCCCGTTCCCAAACGCAGTTATGGAAAATGTAACGGTCAAATGAATCATGGCTCGCTCACCAGCGCGATATGGCGGCTTATCAGTCCGACATTTAGGGCATTTCCCATTTCAACGCTTATCCACTTCATTAAGTACCTGGTAACTGGTTACCTAAGTAGTTCATTCTTTATTTCCCCACTCAACATGTGGCGTTGTTTAGAACAACAGTTCGCTTTGCTTTAAACATGTTATTTATGAGATACTGTTTTTCAAGTGGCTTAGACACACATGGAGTAAGAAAAAAACATCTCGCTCCAATATCAATAAAGCGAATGAGACCAAAAAAACGCCTGGAATTCGTCGTTCGTGTCCTGTCCGAACTGAACGGGGGTTTTGGCGCCTGGTGACAAGTTTGAAATATCCAAGCCGACCAACGGTGGTAGTGGAGAGGGGAGCAGTGCTCCCTCTGTCATGGTGATAGTGATTTCTTCTCTCTCCCGGAGCAGGGACGAGTTCTATAGGACGCCGTTCTGTTGTGAGCGGGTGATTGCAGCGCATTCTCGCGTAGGATCCTAGTCAACTCAGAGGATCCTTCCCCCCGAACCTCGACTCATCCATCGCCCGCTCCAAAAGTGAGGTTAAGCCGGAGATTGAAAAATAACACATAAGGCGGCTGAATTCTTGAAAAATAAGTATATTTTTGGCGTTNGCGTGTTACAATATCAATTTTCGATAAGTTAATAAGTCCCAACTGCACCGTTTCTGAGAACTTGTCGTTGCACTCTTCGCCCTTTGGTTCTTCGTTTCGTTCGATCGTCCTCGAAACTGAGGTTCAAGGTCCACGCAGAGTGCTAAACGCAGAACAATTATTATCAATCGCGTTAGTGGTAATGATCATTCGGGAGCCGATAAATAGTAATCGCGAAAGGAATAGTTCTCCACACCCCTAAATATGAAATAATAGACTGTAAAAATTCAGTGTTGCGATTATTATTGATTTTTCCTCAATAAGTGACAACCGCGCTTTTTATATTCGGGCCCGTTCCCGAACGCAGTTATGGAAAATGTAACGGTCAAATGAATCATGGCTCACTCACCAGCGCGATACGGCGGCTTATCAGTCAAACATTTAGGGCATTTCCTATTTCAACGCTTATCCACTTCATTAAGTACCTGGTAACTGGTTACCCAAGTAGTTCATTCTTTTTGTCCCCACTCAACACGTGGCGTTGTTTAGAACAGTTGGCTTTGATTTAAACATGTTATTTGTGAGATAGGTACTATTTTTCAAGTGGCTTAGACACACATGGAGTAAGAAAAAACATCTCGCTCGAATATCAATAAAGCGAATGAGACTAGAAAAACGCATGGAATTCGTCGTTCGTGTCCAGTCCGAACTGAACGGGGGTTTTGGCGCCTGGTGACAAGTTTGAAATATCCAAGCCGACCAACGGTGGTTGTGGAGAGAGGAGCAGTGCTCCCTCTGTCATGGTGATAGTGATTTCTTCTCTCTCCCGGAGCCAGCGTGTCCTAGGTTGTCTGTTAGCCTGACTGATTAATATTGATGAGTTTGGGGGGCTTTAACTATGAGTCGAGAGTCCATCGCTACCTTGCTCCTCTGTCGTAGGACTATGTTGGAATATGTGCGTCAACCCGGCACATAACAGTCCACCCCAGTCCATTAATTCTAAAATTCCCTGTGATAGATTATTCTGCCTTGGCGAGTGAGAATGAACCTTTGCTGAAAATGTCTTCTGGTCGGTAATTGTATGGTGGCTTTTTCGTAAATTTTCTCTTTCCTCCCAGGGAAAACTCAGGGAGTTTGAAACTCGTGAATCACTGGAAAAAAAAAGAAAAAAAAAACACATGGGATCTGGAGTCCAGGCTCTTAAAAACAGCGATGAGAAAAAATACTCTCGATTCATTCGGATTTTTGCTTGAATCAAAACGAAATCCGCTCATATTAAGAGGCTTGGTTCTTGATTTAAGCTAGATTCTGATTGAATCAAGAGTACTTTTTCTTGTCGATGTTTTTCAGAGTCTGGACAGGGACTCTAGTCACAATGTGTTTTTTTTCCACTGATGCGTATTGTGACGTTAGTACGTGCTCTAAATGTGCTCGCCTATATTGCGAAAAATTACCGCTCTTGTACGTAACCCAGTCCGAAAAATATACACCGCGAATGTCAATCAGTAATATTTTGATGCTCAGCAAATGTGTGTGCATTCGCATCTTTTATCATTCGCTCTCCCCTCCTTCCTGCGGTCCTGCCAGGGCTTGTCTGCAATGGAATGAACCCATTAGCTAACTAGGCCAAGAGGAAGCGCGCAAAACCTTGGGTCCGCGACCGCCTCAACATCGGGCCAATGCCCCCTCCACAGTGTTGCAAAATTATTCTCTAAATCACCGCATTACGTATCCTCTCTCCGTGTAGTAAACTGATTTTTATCCAGCACATGGTAACTATGAGAGTCGTCAAATTGATGCCAAAATTCGCCCCGGCTCGAGGGATCGTAAAACACGACCTTTTCTGCGTACGCAGCCTACATTGTAGTCGTTCTCCACCGTTGAAGAAAGACGACAAGGAGAGGGAGTTGGAGAAACCGCGGGAGATAATTCGATCTGTGGTATTTTGTTTGGCTTTTTTTCTTGGCATTTTTTTTTTTTGCATATCGAGTTTTGGCGCGTAGTGTTGCGAGTGGGCAAAAAAACGAGGCGACAAAAACGATGTGTGAAGAAAACGTACGCAGTCGGAAGATGATGCGCGCGTCAAACCACGCATCCGCGGTGTCAGGGACCTTTGGGCTTTCTGGGTCGACGACCTCTGTGTTTGGTTCGCCGGCTTGGCTTCACGCCGTGATTTGGCTTGACGTTGTCGATTTTTGTGTCAAAATTCCGTTGGATGCCATCGGGAAGCTTGCAAATTGGCGATCTTTTTCTACGGTGGTTAGATGGTTTTTCGCACGATTTGGCAGTGGCGAGGTCGGAATCGTAACTTGTCAAATATTTGCGAGGCTCCAAAAACGCGCCAGGCTCAAGTTCCGCAATGCTATCGAAACCGTAGCGTATTTTACTCGGAGTTTTTATTATCTCGCTCTCCGATTCTCTGAGCTTCTTGGAGTGCCGAATTCTTCACATACCAATATCTCGGATAAGTTAATTTTATTTCTCAATCGAACTCGGGGTTTCCTCCAATACGGTGGCACGATTTTTTTATTCGTGATGAGTCATTTGCGATGAGAAACCTCCGTGTCCTCGCTGAAACAGGAAGAATTTTTTGTGTCTTGCATAAGAATCTATATATTTTAGCTGTCGATATACTTTACCATAATTGTAGAAAATAGTTCACAATAGTGCATCTGGATTAATTTAGAAATCTTGACCTAATTTGCAAGAACTCGGAACAGCAAGAATACTCACCACGTAATCGTCCTGAACCATCCTTAAAG
Source organism: Bemisia tabaci (assembly GCF_001854935.1). NCBI lineage: Eukaryota > Metazoa > Arthropoda > Insecta > Hemiptera > Aleyrodidae > Bemisia > Bemisia tabaci. Next base: position 6,239,149 of record NW_017547177.1, read on the forward strand.
TAATTTTATTTTACTCAAGTTTACTTATAAGTTGCTTATCAACCATCATCAGGCGAATTGCAGTCTTACTTATCTCTCTAATCACCCCTCTGCCGCACCAGATAACATTGCACACATGTGCAGGGATCGCACAAATATATTGTCCCTGAATGCATCCAAAAATTTCTGATTCAGCACCAGACACGCCTTGGTAAAGCACGATTGCCTTTCGACGTTAATTTTGGCGGGAAATCAGCTCGACCACCTGCGATTCCTCATAAGAAAGTATCATATTACCGCGACGAGGTGTCTGGCTGCAACCTTATCAAGCTTTACAGAGTTTCGAATCAGCTGAAATGGCTTTCGCGGGTAGCGGGAGGTGGTTTTGCGAAGAGGAGAGCCGGCCGGCGCGGCATGGCGGTGAACGTTCGCCGGTAGCCTACTGATTTAATGCGACCAGTAGTAGGCAGAATCCCGTTACGGGTACCTTCAAACCCGCCCGGGGCGCCCGGCCAAGGTCCAATCCGAGAGCCCGCGCTCCGCTGTACTCTGCCAACCTCCGCTCCGCAAATTTCACTCTTCAGCGTCGATAACGATCGCCGAGTAAAATTCGTGACCGCCTTTTTAATTCGCTCGCGCGTTGTTAGAAGGAGGCGAGATGGTCATGTGGATTTTTCCGGCGTACTCCGAGGAATTGTGGCTCTAATTGAGGCTCACTTTTCCGCGAGAAAGATGCCGTTTGAAAATTAGGTCCCTTGCGCTTTATTTTCAAACCAAGTTAAGGCAGATTCGCCCTATTCAATTAAGAGTACATTTCACAGTGAAAAAACACCATTTTCCCGAATCTGAAAAAGAACATATCTGCTCAAGGTAACGAAGAGCTCATTTTGGTCGGCTCTAAAATAAGCCAAAAAAGTTAGTTCCTTAATACACTGGAAAAAAAACACGTTGGATCTTGAGTCCAGACTCTCAAAAACATCGTTAAGAGAAAATACTCTTGATTCAATCAGATTTTTGCTTAAATCAAAAGGAAATCCGCTCAAATTAAGAGGCTTGGTTCTTGATTTAAGCAAAAATCCGATTGAATCAAGAGTATTTTTTCTTGTAGATGTTTTTAAGAGTTTAGGCTCTAGATCCCATGAGTTTTTTTTCCAGTGTACATAACGGGATCCAATACCTCTGGTTAGGTAACGGTAATCTACTTAAGTCCTTTGGAACATCTCCCCCTTATTAGGTATTTACTTTTATTCCTTTTTCGAGCGGCGGCTGGTGCTAAAACCTCTCATTAAAAAAATTACGTTCGGTGGGATTTTCAATCATGGCAAGGTATAGCCATTCTACTGAAAGTGTTACGAAACGGTACTCTTTGAGTAATAGTTCATCCGAAGATCGTCTCAAGAGGAATGTTTCACGACCAGGTGTTTTCGGGAACACGGGGAGGCGGAAAAGTCCGATCCCAGCGGGAGAGAAGGAAGGCGGAGAACTGGTCCAACCGCGGCGGGCCGGCAAAAATGCTGCGCAAACCGCTATTTCAGGTGCTCGGATGACTCCGGCCCGCGAAACGTGCGTGCGAATTTTCTCCCCAAGTCCCCAACGGCCGTCATTTCTCACGGTATCGCGATTCGCTCCACATGCTGCCCAAACGAATCCAAACTCCGTTATGATGAAACACCGGGCGATGTTGCCAGTCTCGTTTTCGAAATTGATTAGTTCACCACACTTTTAAAAATTTAGGAGTGAAATTCCGTGCCGGAGTCTATATAAAGCCCAAAAACCCCGAGTGATATAGATGCGGAGCGAAATCCATACTCCTTACGGAGTGACACATATTATTACGGAACGGAATCTGCTCGTTTTTGCAGGGTCTTACGCTTTTATGGTGCTTACTTCGCTTCGCATTCATAAAAACTGAGATTTTTAAGATTTTGGGCGCTATACAGACTCCGGCATCGAAGTTCGCTCCTGAATTTTGAATTCTATAAGAGGCTTTTAATTAAGTATGAAGAAGAGTGTCATGTATGTCACTCGGAAGTCTTTTTGTTTCAAGAGGATATCGCCATGACGGAAGTTCGAGTCGCATAATACAAGTGTACGGAATAGGAGTTGCTGTTCTGGAGCCCCGTTTATTCGGGAAAACATGACCTCGAACTTGGAGACTCAAAAAAGTTGACCTTGTGACATCGCGGCAACCCTGAAACACACACGCGAGACCAGGAACGGGAGGCCCCCGAAGAAAAGGGTTACCCCGAGATGAGCCAGTTTCGAAATCGTCCCCTGGGAGCGGGCAAAGGGTGGAGGCTGGAGGCCCGAAAAATAATTTCACCCGGAGAGGGCTGGCTTTGTGTCGTTGATTAATATACATGTTTTGAGTTACTGTCCCCCTGGCTCCCACCCCTTTCGGGCCTCAAGAGCCAGCGGGCCATCGCCGTGTCTCGGAGAAAAAAAATTAATCTTCGGGGTCAAAACTCTTTCACGCTTTCTCCGGCGTGTCTTCGATTTATTTTCACTGAATTAAATTTTGGAGAGGTCGTGGAATTTTTGTATCTCATCTCTCCATTTGCCTTTGTTCGCTCGTGTCTTTTGACACGCGGGTGAAAGTTTTGAATGCGCGTCTGATCGCCTTGAAGTGCCCTTTTTGTGCCGTACCAACGTCTTCCTCGAGCGTTTCGACCTCTTCATATTAGCTCTGAATTCGGATTTAATAGACTCCGAATAAGTTGTGAAGTGCCTTTGTAGTATCCTTGAATAATGCCGTTTTCGGCTCGGGATATTTGTGGGAATGAATCGGTTGGAATTCGAAAGGAGAGAAATAAATCCTACGAATTTATTTATAGTATGCAGCCCTTATTGTAAGTCTCACCCGAGCTTTTTTATGAAGAAGAAATTTCTACGAGTTGTGACAGTCCTTTAAGTAAGTTGTGACAGAAACTAGCACCTGGGGAAAAATGTAATGAGGCGTAATAAGACCAAAGGCCTCCTGCATGTTCAGCTATCGTACTTTTTTCATCGCGTTCAGCTTCTGTTACCTTGCAGGCTGAGGGCTGCCTAACTTCGCGTATTTAAGTCCTTTCTCGTGTTGTTTTCGTACGAAAATGCGTGGATTCCCCGAGTGATCTGCGCATTCAACATATATCACACGAATTGTGCCCAGAAAAAACGCCTGCAATGTTTTGTGTAGGCCATCAGCATGTTATCGGAGCACGAATAGTTGCTGCTTTGAATTTACGTAGATAAGCCCCGATGGCAAAACGCCCGCAATTTTTCGTGTATGCAATCAGCACTACTCTGGAACACGAATAGTTGCTTCCCTGATCTCGTCAACCTTGAGTTGCTTTTGTTCAGCGAAACAAAAACCCTTTTCATCATATTGAACCTTCTCTAACGCATGAGCACCTGCAAGAGTGCACCGAAAACGAAAATAGTGGTTTCTCTTGATGGGTTTTAATGCGATGCCGTGATTATTAATCAATCCTTGCCTTTCTTTCAAAATTTGATTTACCAATCACTCGTTGCTACAAGGCTTTAGCAGGCTGCAGAGTCTTCCCAATAGTGTTCTCTGCAGGTGGTTCGAAGCTTGAAAAAGCTGCCACGAGCCAGCGCATCCTGCGGACCGAGCTTCGTCGAGCCCGCGTTGGCTCTCGGCCATCGTGACCGTCACCGTTGCCTTGTCTCGGTGTAAAAAAAGAACTCGCCCTCTCGCACTGAATATCATCAGGCGAATTTTTCTCTCGATCTGGCGAGCGCGCTGGTGGCCGTAGTAATTACGTGCCCGCAGGACGCGAGGTTCGTACGGCAGAGGGGGCGGGGGAATGGTTGTAGTAGTAGTGAAGAAGAAAAAGACGTCCGTAATCCTGGCGTGCCCTACGCTGCAGCGGGGGATCGGGGGGGGGGGGGGGCTCAGGAGGATACCCACAGGGGCTCGAGTCTACGAGGGGGCGAAGCAGAAGAGTCATGGTCGAGCGCTGTTGCGGGTTTTTGAGGTTGCCCTGATTTTTCGGAGCTTGGAGGGTTTGGTCCAGTCAGACCGAACTCACGAGCGCCCAAAAACTAAAAATTAAGCTGTTACACTGGACAAAAATAGGAGGGAATGTGCTGGTACAGAATTTTTAAGTATTAGAAATCAATTTAAGCAATATTTTACCTAAAACATTTATTAAGTATGTTAACGCGCTGAATAATTATCAAGTTGAGAAGGTAGCAAAAATTTGAGATGAGCCTGGTAGAATTTATGTATGTATGTTGACAATATATTCCTTTCTTTTTTATATAGAATCATCAGCTTAACTAAGTAGATACCCACTTCCTTCAAGACAATGTCATTGAAAGGGGGAAAAAAATTCGGCGACTTTTGCCCCATTTTCCTTACTAAGTCTAGTTAGTCCAACTCGCAGTATTTGTGACAATATTAAGAAGCTCAGAACTTTTAAGCTTTCAATTTGGAAATTTTGGCTCTTACGATGACTATATTAATAAGCTTTTACGGTGCTTCAAATCACTAAGTTTGAAAATGTGACGCCGCTGCATGTAGCTGTCCGGGGCAATGGACTTGGACGTCCCAGCTTGAATAGGATACAAGAGGAGGGTTTTTTTTTTATTTTTTTTTACCAACCGAGGCTTATTCTTCCTTCTCCTTTCTCTCTCCTTTGATCGTATCTTCTTTTCTTCTGGAACACGTGTGTTCCTCAGCCTCGCTCGCTGCATACCCCCTCCCCCTGCCTCCTTTCCACCCTTCATTTCACTTATCCTGTCCGGTTCGCCTCTCCCCGATATAATCTTCCTGCCCCCACCCCGCTCCTCCGCATGTCCCTCAGGACTAAATTGTCACCCGCGTTGCCATTCCTGGCGATAATTATCCGCTTTTCGGGAGGAAATTTCGGCTTCGGCCGCATAAACGGCATCGATGGTTACCCTGCTCGTGGCTTGAGGTTTTGTTTTTACTAACAAATGGTTTGTTTACTAGGTAATACGTTTTCGAAGTCGCATTGCGCAGGCGCCCCTCTTTCACGCTGATTTTTCTTTTTTTTTCTGTCCTTATTTTCTTCCGCAAAGTAAGTAAGACAGATGTTCCGGTACCATGTGTGGCCGTTTCGACCGCGATGGTCGGCTCTTGCGCCGTTCTTGAATAATAATCACGCGCGTGTACCTATTTCCAATAGCATTTTCGCTTTCTCGGAATTTCTTTCCCCCTTAAAAAATGGACAAAGGCATCACGGGCCACAATTCGTCGTTTCTCACAGAAAAGAACGTAACTGCACTTCAATGTTGCCATATTTTTCCGCACAAATTTCATTTTTTAATGGGAGAATCTAGCATTTCTAATTGAAAATTTTACCGATTTTTCCTCTGATCCCATGCCAAATTCGCAATATTTTTAGACGAAAATCGTACGGATACATTCTTGTAAAATCTCTTATTGTTAAAGCCAATTTGGCAACCTTGGAATGGAGTTACGTTTCTTTGTGGGGAAAACGTCTAGGTACAACGGCATAATTGAGTCGTAAAAATTTTTCGGGTTTATGCTTAAGGAGCTTTGTTATGGTCATGTTACACTTCAACTTTTCATGGATTCTTTATTCACCTAGAAGAGTTTTTAAGCGGTTTTCTAACGAAATATTTTCTTTTTTTCTGTTGCAGATTACATGAAGACGCGAAAGAGGCGCATCTCGGCGTCAGCCAAAATCGTCGAAGTTGTTGACCAGGAGGACCAAAGCCCGCGAAAGCGAGCCAGGAGTCTCACCGTCGGCAACTCAAATTAAATTCCATGAAGATCTCTCCTTTCATGAAGATCTCCAGAATGACCGACTCTATAGATGAACGTGGATAACAAGTGTATAAACGGATTCCCCGGCTGTATAGTTTGAATTGTATCTTGTTAATGACATTGAATTTATGGTGCTCAAATTATCGTGTAAATAGTGGTTCTGTACAGAATTTACGAATTTGATGTTGGATAATCGGAACGGGATCGGAAAGCCTTGCTGAATCACAAGAGTGCAAGTTCATCTTCAATAGAGAAGGTCGTGTTTAATTATTGCTGTTACTTTAAAAATCGAAAAAAGAAGAAAAAAATTGTTTTATGTTTGAACTCAAAGAGTTTGTTAGATTTATATTCTGTAATATTTTTTTTCTAGTTCTCTCCCCTCTGCCTCAATTAGGTTTTTGTTCTCTCGTTCATCAGATTTTTTTCCCCCCCAAGTAGAGATCTAATTTTCTCTCCTCATCTATTTTCTTTAAAAATGGTCAAGGTACTCTTTAATTGTGAGACTGAGTAGATCGAGTTTCCAGAGTGGTTGCTTTTTCCCCCCCTTTTTTACCCCCAGATTCTTGCAAAAAGGAATTCGTTTCTTTCAGTCCTGATACCTCAGGGTATAATTTCATTTAATAGGTACTACTAGAGAAATAAATGGGTACCTAGCAAACAGAATGTTTAAAATTGCTTGTTAGAAGCTCAAAATCTCCAGTTTAAAACCACGTTCTTTTCAATCTATATTTACAGTACAAAATTTGAATTGTAATTGAATCTTATCATCACTGTATCATCGTCTTTCAAGTGTTTCATCCATCAGTTTAATCATTATCTTTATCTGTTTGTCAAGACTCGAACTTAATTTTCAGTTCATTGGCTATATTATGAAAATCTTTAAGTTCTGTTTAAATCGTACCTCATCGCTGTATTTCAATCATTATCGAATTTAATTTTTGGTTTATTAATTGCATATTTTTTTAACAGTATGTAATTGAATTCTAAGTTGGTATTATTTTACCTTTCCATCTTAATGCATATTTTATGAGGTATGAAAGTTGGACCATATCTTTCCTGCTGGATTCAATCTGTGTAGCTTTTGAAAAAATACTTCAGATTCTATAGAAAAATTCAAACCTCAGGGTATGCTTAAGAATGAAGATTTTAATGTTCTAAAAGACAGTTTCTGTTTTTCTTCACAAAAAAGTATGTAACATCTATCTAGTGTAATTTTTCCCCCTTTGATCGAACATTCGAGACTACCCTGTGTTCTTGATGTTTTCTATCATGATCTAGTTTTCAAGTCCACATTTGAGTTTGACTTAGGATACTTTCCCTTGAACACTGTTTCAACCAGTATCTACTCTTGATGATAATTCTTTAAAAATTAAGACACATTTTCAATGATTTTGGTACAGTTTGATGATACCATTTTTAGTTTTCGTTCATTTTTAGTTTCTCCCCCCTTCTTATTTCATAATTCTATCCCGCAATCATTTTGTACGTTTTATTATTGTATTTCGTTTTGATCTCTCAGACAAAACTAACGAAATGTCCTCTTGTTATGTTTCTTTTTCAATTTTCATCTCTAATTGAATTTGTTCTACATTTCATTATAAACGCTATTACATATCCATCACAGACGTCTTGTCTTCCGAACGAAGGGAATTTTTCAGCCTCCCTAACTTGTCTACTCAAGCCTAGAGAATTAAATATTGCACAACTCAACTTTCGAATTGATGCCATGTGGATCCATGGTTAAATGTGAAGACAAGACCGTTTCTGTGTAATGCCTTTTTTCAATCATTTTAGGGTCTTCTTCGTCTTTCTTCTTTACTTCTGTTAATTTAAATCAGTAATTTATTCTCTAATTAAATTTGAGTTAATTTATTAATGTTCGTAGATGGTAGATTTCTCAGTTATTCACTCCAGATCTCAAATATTGATCCAAGCTAATGCTTTCAGCAAACGTCCAAAGAATAGGTAGCTCTTTCAAAACCAGCAAATTGGCACTAAAGTTGATTCACCGCCGCCGCCTTCTCCAAAAATATTTTTTTTTACAGTTCTTAATTTCACCGACTGAAACACCTCTTTTTTTTCAAAAACCCCGCATAAAAATTTTGTCTTTACAATCACTGGCTCAGCCTATAGTCTCAGTCTAAATAAATATATCAACCTTCTTTCTAACAGTCGGTTTGATGTCCCCATAATTTTCTTCATGCAGCTCATGTGCCAAATTTCGGATCAAAATTTGATTAAGAGCATCTAATACTTGTATTTGTTGCGTGTATGCTGTTAAGTTTCTCTTTATTGTCACAAAATCTCATCTCTCCAAAGATAATTTAATGAGTACAAAATTATTTTAAAGTCTGAGAAGACTTGAGCCCACTGAGCTTTCATACTTAAGTTTATGTTCAACAATCTTTGTGGCTTGATTTATGAAAACAGAGCAGCCAATAAAACATCTTGCAGGCTATGTCACTCACTCCAAAGCCAACTTTTAGTTTCAAAAGTATCTTCGGGCTGTTCACAGGAGCATAACCTCGCTACAAGATTACGTAACTTCATTCGAAAATTGTCAATGGAAACACCTGGAATGCTTAAACGCTATCCTAGAATAAAGTTTTTGAAAACTGAAATCGTTTGAAGTAACGATCCAAGATCTCAGTAATTTTGTATTTGTTTGTTTTTGTATTTCTTTTTCCAAAAAAAAAAAAATCAAGTTTGTTTGATTTCTCAAATCAGAAGTTGAATAATTGAGTTAGTTGATTAACGTAGAATCAATCATGCGCCTGATGTGGTGTCGTTTAAAATGCGGTCAAGAAGAAAATAAAATATAAATTAAAGAAAGAAGAAACACGTTCTTGTTTTGTATTGAACATTTGTTTAAAACTCTGTGATGTATTAATATTGATCTCAATATTTTGTTTTTAATTTTTAGAGTTTTAAAAAAACAAAATTTGTAGGTACATGTTTTATTATCTAGGCCGATATTTGATTGAATGTGTGTGCTCCACAGCGCACGCGTTAGATACTTATGTATGCAGATACTTGTATACATAGTCAGGCAAATAATCGGGATTTGAATGTGAACGGTGTATATACAGTGTAAATAATACTTGTCAGGTGTTTATTTTCATTGCCCTGTTCGCAATAGTTGCTTTTCTGTACTCGTTCTGTCACTTGAAGATAAAGAGGATTCAATATTTAGCGAGTGCCGATCAACGCACTTTTTCTTTTTTGACTCTTATACTTGTTTTTCTCTCTGCCTCCTCGTCTTTCGCGACAGCGTTTATGCTCTCGTGCAGAAAATTCAAAGTTAAAGTAATGATAATGACTGGTATTCTAGAATTATTCCGCTTTTGTTGGGAACTTTCCTTTTGGAATAATATAGTCCGTCCATGTTCAGATCCCATTGTTGCTTTTTCAAATAGTTTAGATTGTATTAATGTTTCATAGCTTAATTGGTTCTATTTCTTCTTCTCTTGTCTTTGTAGCCTGTTAGAATTGAATTATTTTAAGTTATTATGTTTTTTCAGAAGTATATAAAATATGATTCAAATTTAAATACATTTATAAATTAATCAGATATTTTCTCTTGTTTCTTCGATTCCTCCTCCTTGTCCACCCACAAACCAATTTTATCATCAGAATTAAAAAAAAAAATTATAATAATTTAATCAGTTCAAAAGCGACCCATCTCGGGAAAATGAAGTTTTCCAGAAGACATTAAAAACTTTGTAAAAGCAGAAAAGGAGTGTCTACAGAATAGAATAACAACAAAAAAAAAAAAAAGAAAAAACCCGGGTTGGGTCGTTTTCAAACTGGATGATTTAACTATCATCACCTATGCCGAGAAATACACATTGTGGTTCTTTACAGAAACCATCTCAGATTCATAGAAATATTCAGATAGAAAATAAATTATCACCAATTAAATCTCATGAGCGATTAAGATTGAGTTGTCATATTTCTACAGCCAAAAGGTCAACTCATAAACTTGTTAATTGATTTTTGTTCTGATCTTGAGAAAAATAAGATCCAAGCAGGAAATGATTCTCTGACCTGGCAAGTGATCAGATTTAGTTTGGTGAGACAAAAAATTATGGTATGAATTTTAATTTTCCTCTTGTAATATTTAAAGACTATGACTCAAATTAGAAATCTCAGTGCTTCAGTTTTCCCTGAAAAGTCATTCAACATTCATGTGGAAACCTATCTATTTTTTCCTATTCAGATGGAGTTAATCTTGGCAAGTCCATGAGGCACTTGACCGTTAAAGTAGTACTATTAACTATTGTTTGAATCAGAATACTTTTTGATGCTTCTTCTGAGGCAGTCGATACCTGACAATACCACTCTTTCTAAAAACGAATCATTTTTCAATCGACTCACATCAAAAAGTGCAAATCTCATTGACTCAAGCAAGTAACTCGATCTTTTCAGGTCACGGTTGCCATCATTCGCTTTTAAATCTCACTTCAATCTCGGTCAAAGATGATGATGATTTTTTATATTAGCTTTTTTTGCGAACTCGCAAAACTTGTTTAATGTGCAGGCAAATCCGTGAGGATGCGCATGTTGTGAGTTTAACTCAAATGCACGAACGTGAATTCAATTGAAAAGTCCAATTTTCCACATTTACTTCATTTTGCACACGCCCATAAATTGATGGAAAAGGTGTCAGTCGATTTAATTGCAAAGCATTGCATACGTTAAAAATATGTCACTAACTGATTCGTCGATTCCCGGCTACATATGGATTGCATTTTGCAAAAAGGAACCACTAGCATTGCAATGTTGCTAAGATTGTGCAACTTCTTTTGTCTTGGACGAAAACCCCGATTATCCATTCATAGTTTCTATTTTACTCGCTAAAAACTGTAAATTTAAGACAAAAATTACCATCTCAATTTCATAGTTTTTCACGATTTCCGCAATTTTATTGCAAAAGATGAAGTTGCACAGTCTTAGCATCATTGCAATGCTAGTGGTTCCTTTTTGCAAAATGCAATCCATATGATTCCCAGAAAATATAGTAGCCAGTACCAGATCCCTGACGGTGTTTATCTCACGGCCAGTAAACGTACAAGAAAAAAGTGTGGAGTGTTAAAAGTATAGAAAATAGTAATATTTTCCAGTTATGCAAGAGGCCGTGAAATAAGCTGGAGAAAAGAAAGATACAAAAAAACACTTGGATCAATCAATTATTGTCTGTAAATACTCTAAGTAGGGAAAGGCTCTATTTTAAAATCGGCATTGCTTTTTAAAAACCGGGCCAGTCGATTAAAAACCCAAAAATCCATATACAACGACAGCATTCGTATAAATAATACAGTTTAAAATATTTTGATTTGTATGTTTTTGGTCTATCATCTAAAAATGCAGGCGCTCTCCTTGCCCAGATCCCATTTAGATAACTGGGATCAGTCATAGTCATTCCTATGTTGACTCGGTAGTCGGTATCCTTTTCACTTTGGGTACCAGAGTGAAAATCCATCGTAAACAGACCAAACTGCATCAGCTATTCCCAAACTTAATTTGGATCTATAATTGTTTTTACATGAAAAGGGTTGTGCAGAGTTTTGTGCAAAGTTCAGTGAATTTTCTGCCTAGTACGAAGTATAAGCTCCTTCAAATGTTCATAAGAATTTGCACTAAAGTTTCCTTGTAAAAAATTAAATTCCTGAGTTAAAGTTGGCAATCGCTGATGTGGCTTGATTCCTTTGTGGTAAACGCAGTCCTATCGGATCTGCCGTTTAAACCAATGGAAAAGGATCGGTGAACAAGGTGTCCGCAACGAACATCTTGTTAATCGATTCTTCACCACAGCTTCAAATGCGGGGAAGTATCGATATTCGATCTTGCGACGTCCCTTCGTCGGCATCCTTCCCGAGCCACTCGGGCAGAACAGGTCACGAAAACTCTTGGGAAATTTTCCTGCTCGTGATCCGATGGAGCGAAAATGCAAAGCTCGGGACGCATCGCGAACATGCACGTGAGGGATCAGACGATAATTCAAGTTGGCGCTCCGTAAAGCAGGTATTTATGACGAAGCAGACAGATTTTCAATTATTCAACGACGAGAGGATTATAATGCATACTTGCACTTTACCTCGAGTTCAAATACTCCAATCACGTACTTGCGTTCTTCATAGATCGATACGAGGCTAAGAAACCCAGGCGAACACCTACCCACAGATCTTAGAGTACCTGTATACGGGAGAGTATTGCCATCTCTGTGCCATTCTCTGATTAGTTCACCGGTTTTAGGCTATCATGGAGCTCCAAAGTTGGACCAATGTAAACAAAGCCGAACCAGAGGAACACGTATTATCCGCTGAAAAATGAAAGATACTCACACTTAAAGCATAGTTTTTGGCGAAAATATTCATCAAAGATCGATCCGAACTAAATTTAGGAGTTGGATTTAAAAAAATTGTCTTTCACACCCAAAATCACGTTCAGAACTTTGTGGAACTTTTTCGCCATATTGTTTATGTTTACATTGGGCCTAACTAGGAGCGGAAGGGCTGGGGTTTGATTGAATTGGTCCAACTTTGGGGCTCCATGATACCCGACCAATCAGAGAGCGGCACAGTTTTTCTGTGGTATAAGGATTGAGATGGCAATACTCTCCCGTATACAGGTACTCTAACAGAACTTGCGGTTATGTTGCGGGTTGCACGCTCAACTTTTTTAGGCGCAGGAGACTAAGCTGATGGAAACCTCGGTTGGGTCGTGAGCACGAATCAAATACAGTCACACACTTGAGATTAGTTAATTAGTAAATGATTGGCTATTTTCCTAAACAGGCGTTTGAGTCTCCGAGGGACTATACGTGAAAGGTCGTGGCGATTTTGCAAGTTGGCGACACTGTTTGCCCTACATTTAAACCCATTGAAACTATCTATTTTAGGCGAGGCAAGCTACCTCACCAAAAGTCAAAAGTTGATTCTCTTACATACATTTAATTGGAGGAAATGCAGCGTTGCCAACTTGAAAGAATCACCACTGGTGAAGGGTGCCACATGAGGTAACGCATCTGATAGTGAATCAAAACATACTAGAACTCTCTTCCGCAGCGAGTCAAGGTTTGTACGCTCAAGAATCAAAGGTGAATCCAGGAGGGGGCGTACATACCACCCCCCCCCCCCCCCCCCCCCNGATCGCCTGACGAAAGGAGAAAGAAAAAGGATACAAAGAAAAAAGGACGGAACGGAACAGGAAGTACTTTTCGATTGGGTAATTATTCATGACAAAATTGACTGAAATTACATGGAAAATTTTGAAAATTGTTGAGGAGCGGGCCACTGGATCCCCTTTACGCCCCTTCCTGAAGTGTCTGGACCAGCCTATGTGAAGAATTTTCTATACACCCTGTGAACATCACACTTTGAAATTGTGCTTACAAGATCCAATTTTTCGACTCTCTTTTCTTCCGCACGAAATATTAAGAAAAAGAAAGGGGGCAAATATCTTCAAAAACAACATTTATGCAAATAAGTGTTCGACAGATGTTATTCTAATAACCGGCGATGTCATTTGCGGAGGTTAGTGAGGCTTATCGACAGCCGAAGACGTACGCTGCTGGCAAAATTCCCCGAGTGCAGTTTGTTCAGCGTCCACGGCTAATCCAATCAGACATCCAGTCCTGAAAAATCATTTCACTTGCAAAACATCGTTGACCCATCAGCAATGCAAAGCTAGTCTCCGCGACGGTGATTGGAAATAAGGACGTATTTACGCTGAAAGGAACTACGCACACGCGAATTAAATCAAAAGGAACTAAGTACATAGGATATACGCGCTCCGTAGCTCTTTTCGATTTATTTCGCTCTCACTTAGTTCCTTTTGGCCTAGATACGTCCATAAATCGACTCGCCGTGGACCGCTCTTTCCACGAGGCTTCGTCAAAATACTGGACCACTCAACACTAACACGAAGTCGTTTCGAGTAAAGCGTCACATCAAATAGGTAAAACAACCCATGGACCGCCACGCCAGGAAATTTCTACGTAATGAGTTTCAACGGCTCCGGGAGAGAGGCAAGGGCGCGTCTAGGCACGGGGTCGGGTAGGGGGGTTGCGGGGGGTGCAGAGTTGGACGCCGGCCAAAGTCGGGTAAATTATGGCGACTTGGAGAGACACTCAAGATGCATTATGACCGTTGGCTTTCGCTCCTTCGGACGTTGGCCGCGTTATTAGTATGGCCTCAGATTAGCCCTGTCCTTCCTTCTCGTCGTATTGAAAAATTCTAGTGCGCAGAGGAAAATTCGATACAACTGAGATAACCCTTACGAGAATGTATTCATAGTCTGAGGTCATGTCCCTCCTCTGAGAGTAAATAGGTCTTTTGACCTTCTTCATTTAAGAAATGTGACGTCCTATTCATGCTGATTCTAAAATTATCCACGAGGCTCTCAAGATTCCATTTCCTTTGAGATGAGATCCAAAAAAATTCAAATGAAAAGTTCAAGAAGAATAAAATTCAGTTTTAAAACGGCTAATTCTTATTCTCAGGTGCCTATGATACCTACTATGGCTGAAATTAGGGGACAGGAGAGGGGGCAGAGAGCTATCCTGACCTCGCTCGACTTAGATGTTAGGTAGTTACTGGGAAATCATCGTCTAATTTTGCGAATTTTTGGCGATTTTCCGAGGTTCCTATCCGTACCGAATGTTTCACACTCCAAAATTCAATTAAAATGCTAGTACTCCTCGAATATTCCTTTTGAATTATCTCAACGTCAAAAGAGTTTAAAATGGCTCAAATGTGATTCCGACGAAAAACACAAGGCAAAAAAAACTCCAGAATTTTGTAATAGTATCTTTCTATTTTTCAAGGTTTTAATAGCATTATCAAACTGTAAGTGGACATCGGGATGATTTTTTTTTTTTTTTACATTTCAGAAAAGTTGTAGAAGCAAGAGCTGAGGTTCCACAGACTTTTATATATTGAGCAGTTTTTTTTCTTCTTCTTTTTTCCCCCTCTTTTTCTTAGAATCAATACTTTCATACGCATGATAGGCAATAAAGGGGGAACATTCCGAAAACTAAGAATAGATTATTAAAAGTCCCATCACTGGTAATGCCATTAGGTAATCTCCTAAAATATTTTATGGCAAGGACTTACACTAGACAAATTAGGAGCGATAATAATTTGAAAATCAACTCAACGAAAAGGGTAAAATCAACGTAAAGCTGAGTGACTAATCCGGTGGATCAACGTCAGAGCTGACGGTTTTTTTTCTCCGTAATTATAGGCGCAGACCACTACTGATTAAACTAATAACTGATTATTTCTATACTCAGAAAGTCTGGCTGATGATTTAATTTATCTGGAAGCAGACAAATGATAGATTAGGCATTCGACCGCTCTGTTCTGCGTGCTAGCCAATCAAGGCGGAATTTTCCCATTGCACTACTTTTTTAACATCATACAAAGTGAAAAGGTAAACAAATATTTTGGATGAAAGTAGGTTTCACGTAGGTAATGTGTCCTGATGAACATAAATATGACTTTTATTTTATTTGACGCAAACTTATATTCTTGAGACTAACGACTAAAAAATAAGGTTAGATTGGTTTGTCAAAAGACTTTTGAATTGAACCAAATTGAAAATAGAATTTCGGTCACGCAGGAATGGAAGATTTGGTCCTGCTAATCGAAAGTTTAGTTTGACAAACCGAATGGTTAAGTAATTGATATAGAACACAGAACGTTCGGTTCATACAATCGAACTTTTTTTCTAGGTGTAGATATTTGTTCAGGAACTTTAGTCGGTTCACATATTTTAATTTGATTTCTCGGAGGACCGGTGCTTCCTGCAAATATTAGAGGGTAAATTACTGACCAGAGGTGTACGTTACACTGACCAGAGTCACCCACCTTACATTTAGATGCATCGTATTTATACGAGGGGACTTTTTTCTCCCTTTTTTCACATGAATCTAGAGCGCGATATTTTTCAAGAGTGCACTTATGCATGACTGCGTTTTTAATTATTGAAGCATCAGTCTCGTGCTCTAAATAGTTGAGGGGTGACCCGCGCGGGCCTCAAATGCTTGACCTTTTACGCCTGATTTATTCCCTACACGGCATTCCTTGCGGTTCTTGAGTGCGAACATCGAGAAATCCCGCATTTTCGCATTCTTGGCGATTTTTTCTTGGATTTCCATTGCGTCACAAGAATAACGAATGCCATCAGTCTGGGCACGCGCCCACCACCTTCGCTCACTGCGTTGCAAAATTTCTCAATTTTCAAACAATACACTTTTTGAATGCCAAGATAATGTTTAAAAAGTTTTTTTTTTTTTTTTTTTATTTTTATTTGTAAGCAGTGGAATTAAACTAATTTTCATCGATCGTTCGGAATCACAGAATGCTCCACACTTCTTCTGATTATCAGCTCTTTCCGGGTAGTTTCTGCTTTAGAATTTTGATGTGCGCAGTAAGCATACTTATAAAATTGAGCATCGAGTTTGTTTTAGATCTGTGCAGATAAAATTTGCACTGAACGTTAACAAACTTTAATATTTCGAACAGCTCTTGCTAAATTACTGGTTTTGATTTAAATAGTTTGCAAAAACCGGGCCAATTACTCACCGAGGCCCATCCCTTTCCATAGGTTTGTGCTCAAAGAACCTAGTTTGTAAACTTAAAAAAGAAGAAGAAGAAAAAAAACATACAAGCACGAAGGCAAAATAAGCATTCGATTACTCAGATTAGTCTCGATTACGACAATAATCATTCTTCTATAATTTATTTTTTCAACGATAGTGTAATTTTCTCAAAATCGATCATTGAAATTTTGGTGAAGCGATAAAAACGCGCCTACATAGAAAACAGCCGAGCGCCTCAAATACGAACGTATCAGAGCTTTCCCGCTTGTTTTTTTATTAATTCAATGTATACTCTAAATATTCATCGCAACAGGTACGTTTTCTAAACCCCCTCGCCCCATCACGATGCAGCAAATGGCTATCCCTCCGAAAATCGGAGGAAACCCAATTTCGTGAGTTACATAAAACAAAACGAGTCCCAGAGAAAACACATAAAAGAGCCAAAAAAGGGGGAGGCATTCGAGAAGGATGCATCTTGGCAATAAATTACCATAATAACAAGACTGGTTGCCCGTGATAGTATACGCGAGAAACGAGTGGAATAAAATTAAAGAGAGTGACTCTCCAGGCTCCTTTTTTTTATTTATTTAGATTTCTTTTATTATTTTTGGATCCGTACCTAATCCACAGATGTTTTGGTCCAAAGCATGGCCCGGTGGGTATTGGCTGGTGTGATGTTAGCATTGTTGATAAACTTAAAGATAAAATCCGTTTTTTTTTTTTTTAATTCAGTCTTGTAGACAAGCTTGCGAATTTAACATCAGATTCAAAACAACTTACAATCATGAATTTAATCCACTGAGGTCTCTCTTTTTATGTAGAAATACGATATGGATTGTATTCGATACATCAAACAGGTGAAATTGTATTGATATCGATTGGTTCAACATGCAAACATAGCCTCAAAGGTCAATTGAGTAATCTGGGGATGCGGGTTTATTGTGATAGATTTTTGATAATTATGACAAAGTGGCTACGAAGAGTGAAATTACTAGGAATTTCCTCATTTTCAGCTTTTCCGAATTAAATCCTAAAATTTTTGTTTGAGATTATGTTCTATTGTTTCGAACAAAACGATACATAGAATCACTATCGAATACGATATTTTACACTCTGCTGCAGAATTTTGAAAACTAAGCCGAATAATGCTGTTTGGTGGTTGGATTTTTTTTTTTTTTTTTTTTTTTTTTTTTTTTTTTTTTTTTTTATCGCGTAATATACGAATACAACATATTTTACAATGGCACAATTTTGGTGGTTGATGCGGTTTTTCTTGGTCCATTTGTCCTTAAAACTCGTACGCATGCATTGAACAATTACGAACACTGGAAAATTCTCGTAGGAAAGTCTGCTCTCAACATTTTTTAAAAAAAAAAAAAAAAAAAACACATTGGATCTAGAGTCCAGACTCTTAAAAACATCGACAAGAAAAAATACTCTTGATTCACTCAGATTTTTTTCTGAAATCAAGAACCAAGCCTCTTTATTGGACGTATTTCTACCAAACGGACCTATGTGGAGGTGAGAAATGTGGGGTGTGCTCGTTAGTTCTCTTTGCGTAAGAGTGAATGGGAATATTAAAGCGCCAGTGACGTCAGCGGCAACGATCGATCGCCGGCACAACGAACAGGTCGTTGGAGGGACTCTTTAACTCATGAGCCCTGTCCACAAGGCTCTCTTGCCATGCCCGCGGCTCATGAATTCCGCATTCAGTTGCACATAGGTCTCTTTGATAGAATGCAATATCCCGCTTTTCCAATTCTTCAAAAGGAACCACGCCCACTTTTACATTGCTTCTTATCCAGCTTCCTAGAGCACACCCCATATTTGTCACCTCCACATAGGTCTGTTTGGTAGAAATACGTCCAATTTGAGTGGGTATCCTTTTGATTTACGCTTAAATCTGATTGAATCAAGAGTTTTTTTTCTTCTTGTCAATGTTTTCAAGAGTCTGGACTCTAGATCCAATGTGTGTTTTTTTTTTTCCAGTGAACAGTCACGAAGTTAAAGCTGGACTCCCGCACATCGACGCTGCCCAACGCAAGAGAAACGAACGGACCTTCAGCATGATGACTCCTGCGTTTTCTTCCATCCAAATAGGGCGCAGTGAGAAGGATGGACGGAGAAGTGGAGAAGAGAGGGCGGCGGAGAAAGCTTTCCTCAACCCATCGTTGGCCTGGTGCAGGTGTCCAATTAACATACGAGTGTTAGGCGTGCTTACGTGTGTGCGAGAGCCCAAGTCTGGGTGCCTAATCTGTTCCATCCTGGGTCGTAAATTCACCCCCCTCGGCCCGTCGACACATCCTAGAGAATCGTTGTAAAGCTTCCGTTGCATGTGACGAAGAGCGTCTGAATCAGTGGAAGTGAACGCGGAAAGATCGCAAGGGCGTCCTGAATTATAGTTACATTGCATACATGTTAGAGAGGATGCTGCAAATTACTAATTGTAAGTCAAGAGGGGAAAATAATTAAAAATAGAGAAATGGAAAATACACCGGAACACACATTTTAGTGACGAAAGTCATTTTCTTGGATGCATTTCGGGTGGAAACCTCATATCTTCAGCCTTCAGCAAGAAACTTTTATACAACGCAATTGCAATTGAATCAGGAAGTGCGAAAACCGCTAATGTCCATTTTTCCAGTCTTCAGTTTTTTTTTCGAGTTGATGATACTTTTAAAGAGTTGATACGGCCATAAAACTGATGAAAGGACTCGGTTTGGGAGTAAGGTAATCCAAAGACGAGTATTAAGGCCTCTTTTGTGGTTGCATCCAACTCCGATATCCGATAAGTATTATCAACTCAAAAAAACGGAAAACTGGAAAAATGGATTTTCGGGGTTCTTGCACGTCCCGATTCCATTACGCGCTGAGAAAATAACTAAAAAATAACTGTAATGATTATACCAATTCAGACTAGACAAGGTGGGGTTTTTTCCATTTTTTTCAAAGGTTAGGCATTACTGAGCTTTTCCGGGGATATTCTTTGGAGGGGAAAGCACATCCCACGGCCTCTAAATTTGTTGTATTCAGAATTATCAATGATACACCACAGAATAAAAAGGTGGCATGAAATATGTAACTTTTCAGCTAATAGGTAGATATTCGTGTTTTTATTATTTCAGTATCAACAAGCGGTTTAATAGAGACCAACAAGTACTAGATGTATCGATCCTCTCCCCATTACTTTTCCGGTGGACGACGTCACACGGAAGAACTACGCAATAATGAGTCTGATATTCGATGTATTCCCAACATAATACACTGGTTAATCGGATCATTCCAATGCGTTTGCTGCAATTAAAATGCAGCGCTCTCTAGATAGAGCCTGTCTTTACCTTAATTTTCCCATTTGTAAATGTTTTGTCTGAGAAAAAAAGAGGGAAGAACTTCTCTTGAGCATGTGCCAACTACTAAGCACTTGAAAAACAGCTTTGTCCTTTAATAGAGCCTTGGTAGTGTTTGTGACCTTTGACGAACCATCAAGTCAGGCTGATAATATTCGCCCTTCAAATCGGACATATTTTTCTCACGAACTCCTTTCGTTTTTTCCTGTTCATTCTTAATACAAGGGAAAACATGCTCTCTTACTTTTAAGCTATCTGGAAGGTCAAAGGGTAGCATGGGAAATGTCGTGGCCGTAGAAGTCGATCCCGATATTAGGTTTTAAGTTTGAGCAAGTTTTGATCCCCTTTCATTTTAAGATGAAACAATAAAAAATGGCTTGCTCATCTCGCGACTTGAAACAAGCAATATCTACTTCCTTTGAAGTCAAATTTTATTTGGAAAAGTTATGTGTGAATGTACATATGAATATAACCAAAGTGTGGAACCACGTACCTCCGTTTGCGACGTCGCAGACTTTCGACGGAGTATAATGCAACGAAGGATTTTTCTGTTTTTACTTTATGTTACTCGGGTCATTTCTTCTGAATGCAATCCCTCGAATCCCATGTTTAAAGGCGAATTTTCGTGAGTGGATTTGGTTAATTTTTCCAAAAGATCGGCAGGGTTGCAAACGCAAGAAATAAAAAACCACTGCCGAAGTCAAGAACTAAACCCGGTTGCTCGACGAATTTTAGCTAACGTTGCATCCAGTGCCGAATTTTGAATTTTTTTTTCTGCTGTCATTGCTGCCAGCATGACAACCAAATGCTGTATAGGCGCACAGTTACCAGGAGAGAATATCATTTCGTCGTAACGAGGGTTGCGGTAAGTTCAAAACTTTAACCAAATCCGCTCGCGAAAATTCTCCTTTAGTCACCAGAGAAGCTTTTAAATTTAATCGAAAACAAGTACAACATCAGAATGCAGTTTTAGCCAATTATTTTGGCTCTCTCGCGAATCTCATTCCTAAAAGCCGTATCATGGATCAATAATTCCCTTGCTTCTAGAAACCAGTTTTCAGATGCACTCTAACCTCCCAGCACCTGCGAAGGGGAGGGAGGGGAGGGGGAGATTTTAGAAAAAAACCAAAGAAGCAAGCAAATGCACAAAAAACAGCCCGGTAACGCAAGATCAGACGATCTCATCGCGATCTGTCAAGTGGCGACTAGGAGGAAACGTCGGAGAGAGGAACCAAATGCTAGCAAGTGCTCGAGCAGCGATGCCAGATCGCAGAGTAAAAAGATCCGATATTCCCATAAATCTAGTAAGAAGTAGACGAACTTTTTATCGAAAATCGGTGGCGACGCATGGTCGGCCACTCAACGACAACGCAACGCTTGACACAGACAGGGACCCCTCGGCCCTTGTTTTGATGGCAGTCACCAGTCACCAGTCACCAGTCAGCCGGCTGATCCAGAACAGGTGCATTTCCCCCATTCGACCTGCATCTTACGACACCGAGGCCGTGGGGCGCGAGGGGAGCCACTGCTTCGTTTTGTGAGACAAGTGCACCAATTAGTGGGTCTCCATGGTCCAGTGGTTTCCACCTTGGTAGAGGGAAAGCTGCGAGCCTTTCTATGAGCAGAATGCACGTTTATGACCATACATGTGGGAAAGGAGCCCCTGGTGCCGGAAAACTCGACATTGAGATGTCGGCACTGTCGGCATCACTGCGTGGAGGAGCGTTTGATTATTATTTTGGCACACTGAAAAAAATAGTATGCTTTTTTAGCACCTAGGATGTCAAAAATGTGTCTGGTGATCCCAAAATGCTGCCTTTACTGCCCTCGCAGTTAACTTTACATCCTACGAATGCAAATTCAACTGCGTGGGCAATCAAGTTAGCATCTTAGGATGACCAGACACATTTTTGACATCCTGCCAAACATCCTGTTTTGGTGCCAAAACAGCATACCAATTTTTTCGGTGCAAAAGAACCGCACAACTATGTCCAACACTATTGGAATCCCGAATTACGATGGTTCGAAAGCTTCACACAGCTCAAGAAACGAAAGAATGCTGCAAAATTCGTTAGGATGTTTTATTTTTTTTTATTTTTTTTTTTATTTTTTTGAAGTGTATCAAACTCCACGTGGTGTATCGAGAGATCCTGGAGGAGGGTTTCTCTGGGCGAGCTGAAGGATATATGTATACTACAGGTCAATGCTAAGCCACGTTAAATTTGACTAAAAGTTAATGAAAATGAAGAGAGTAAACTACTTTGACACAAGTTAAAAGCCCCGCAAGACGCCAAAAATGTCTGCGAAAATACTCAGATCTCCCTTGGGGCGCAAATTCAGAAACGAAGGCAGATATTTTTTTGAAGTTGAGGTTACAGATTGTTGAAATACAACTTAAATTAAAGGCCTCGGATGAGAATCCCACACTTGATCTGAAATTTTACTGCAGAAAAATTAATTTTCTATAATTTGTACGAATTTTTACCTCAGAGCCTCAAGAGGTTTCCGACTATACATATATCCAGAGTGAGAACCTTTCCCATAAAAAAGGTCCGACGCGACGCACCGCCGACTCATTGTCAGTGAGAGTGCAACAGAGCGCTTTCGTATTCAATATCACTTTTTTGGTACAAAGAGATGCATAGTTTGCCATCCATCTACTTGTGTTGAGTTAGAGAACAGTTAGTTGATGGAATGTAACTTACATGACTTTATTTACATTTACTATTTACTTCATCTTTACTCAATGATTTTCACTTACTGAACGCCAGTAAGATGTCCCGTTTCTGAAATCATAGTTTGAGACTTTCGTGTGCGGACAACCAATGACTGAGATGCGGTGAGTTGATGCAGCCAGTAAAGTAATAAACCTAATTTGCAGACCAACGATTTCGAATCGTGTATCAAAATGCTCAAAACACTTTTTTTTATTTTTCTTCTTTTTCTCCTTCTTCTTTTTTGCCTTTTTCTTACATGTGTGCTCTATTCCCGAGTATTTGGCAAATTCTCACGTTGAACATTTACACACACTCACTATGTACTTTTTTCTCTCGAATGGCATTCAAAAACATTGAATTAATTTCATTACGGTTTAAGACTTTACGTATAATCTATGCATGGACTCATCAAATGAAACAATGCTGGTTTGTCACTAACGATTTCGAGCCGTGTGTCAAAATATCCGGAAGACATAATTTCGTATCGATGGCCATTGGCCAGAGTCGGAAAGTGCGTTTTTCCGATCAGGGTAGCGCAATATGAATTTGTCTCGCTCGCTCATCCTCCTAATATAAGTAGTAAGCAGACATTTTGAAACGTAGTTATGGGGTACGACATTATTTTGCTTCAACTGTGGATGCGTGCACTCTGTTAACAGGCAGTTTGCAATAATTGCATATCGGGCCAAATTGAAAAACGAAGGAATTCCAATTTTCGGACACATAATAAAGGGGCCTGGACACGTGCAAGTGTCCCTTTTTTCTGGACCCGCGCACGACAACGTCATGCTGCATTTAAGTGCACGGACGTGAAAACAAAAAAACGAAGGGGTGGGGCAGAAAGGTAAAAAAAGAAAAGAACTTAGGATGCCGGTCGGAGGACCAGACTGCGAGGCGCGACCGAAAAAACAGGACAAAAAGAAGCCAAGAAAAACTGAGGACACCGCTCACAAAGGGATGCTTCCAGGTTGCCGATTTATCATGAGTTTTTTTACATTTTTCATGCAGAGGTTTTGGAAAAAGAAGAAATGGTTATAATTTGGTAGATTCTCTTTCTTGATAACTTTCATCTGCTTTTAAATACATTGTTACCCCGAATTGTGCAGTTTATTACGCATTGAGAATAATCTCTAGTTATATGAAAAATATACAGCATTATAAATTCCTTAACATACATGATGCATTAATGTTACTCGAACATACCAGAATGTAACCGATTTAACCATTCATGAGAAGCAAAACCTACTCATGGGCCTTTCACATGGGTCTCACTTAGGAAAAAACAATACCTAATGTTCGGGGTTTCAAACCCTACATCGATGTTCTTTCTAAGTAAAACAAGTGCTTGTGAACAGGAGAATATTTCACGAAAAAATGATTACAATTTTGTTTTATTGGTATATATCACATATATATCATATTGGTATATATTTGGTAGTAATCATTCACCGCACTCAAATTCTGAAACTCTTCACCTCTCTTAATTTAAAAATCTAAATTTCCGTTCATACTCCTATTTTCAAAATTACCTGTAAAGACGTTAATAGCCTGAGTCGCTGAATGTCTCAAAATTATAATAACTAACTAACTAAAGTGTGGTGAATGATTAGTATATCACCTTAAAAGTAAAAATAGTCGGTGTACAAACTGAAATAATCTAATGAAAAAATACTCTCTTTGGAGTCAATGACTAAATGTTGGTGGTTGCCTGAGAAATTGGCTTATTAACATATTCTTCCCTTAATTTTTTTGTATGTTAATTATTTACATGTCGTAAGCAATGAGCAATCGCCGGCAATACGTAAGCGGCTCACGCGTTGTTTCGATATAAATTGCATCAATGCGTATCGACATGATTTTCACAGCAGGATCTCAACTTGGGCGCCTTCATTATTTGTGATACTCCACGCTTCGTCACAGAGATAGTTTAGTTGCCTGTCCGATCCAGACTCAGGTAGGGCACTGATTCTCATGACTTCCCTTTGTGCCCCACTTGTTCCCCTAAGTTTGCCTGCCACTACCATGTATTTACGGAGAAAAAGTCGCTGATCCACATGAAAGGCAGAGTAATTTACACTCGAATCTTGTTGCTTAATGTCTGAACTTTATGTTTTTTTTTGGTTTTTTTTTTATTTTTTCTAGTTCAACAGTGGCTTGCGAATTGACGGCTGTTGCTATTTGCCTGCGATAATAATATATCAACTGTGGAAGCGTGAAACTAACAGACCACTAATCTCTTTTGCGGTGTTAATGAAGCTCCGCTCCCACTTTATTTTTCTGAAGGAGAACAAATCAATATCAGTCTTTAAAATTTTCACAGAGTTTTCTTTGCACAGAAGAGAAAACACACGGAAGTTTTCAAGAATTTACGTGGGTTAGTTTTCAATTCAAAAAGTAAAGTATATGAAAGGAAGTCTGCAACGTCGCAGACTGAAATGCGGGGTCTGGTAGTTTCACCGTCGAAACACGTATTGCAATCTTTTAAAACAGGAAGGCCGAAAATAATAAAGTCCCGCAATAATAATTCATGGAAACCCCTCCACCTTCGGACTACCTTTGTTCTAACCTAACTTTTGCAAAACTCACGGGGCAAATCTCACCATCAGCTGAAAATAAGACCAGTCACGTTTTTATACATGTAGTTGTCTCCAACCTAAATACACGGTCTGAATACTAAAATTTCAGGTGTTTTTCGCCCATTCTGACAACGCGGGGCGCGACGTCAAGCCGTGGAAGGCAGCGGAGATCAAAGGACCAAGGTGCGCATTGTTAGTTATGCAAGGCGCGTAAATGATTCATCTCCCGGGACTAGATCATCGTGCCGAATCGGGCGACTCAGTGCATCTCTGAAATTTTTATTTGGTCAATTGTGCACCTCCCGCGCCCCGATCCCTCCCTCGCACCCTTTGTCTCAAATTTTCGGCGACGTGCGTTTTCGGTAGCCGACTCGCGGCGGCCCCTTTCAAGTCGCGACCCGAAACGAGACTCTTGCCGCTTCCTCCAGTGGTGCCTCATCGGGCGTTTCACCTGGGAATTGCGGATTACGAGCTGGAGAATCAAGGTCTTTAACACAGGGAGAGAGTCGAAAATTCTTCCAGACAGTCAAGTGTCCCTAAAAACTTTTCTTTTTTTAAAAACTTCTAGGGCAAGAAGGGGGATGAATTGCTCGCGCAAAATTTTAAAGTTGACCAATGTTCGAGACATTTCTGACCCATTTTAGGAGACTATAGGAGCTCCCAAACAAATTTTACTTCTTTCTAACGACTCTAGCCCCCATCCCCCCAAGATTTGGCTAGAATGACCCTCCTTGGGAGGATCTCTACCCCAGACCCTTCACCGTTTTGATAGCAGAAATAGGAGTATGGAGTGGTATCGTGGAGTGCTTGGTGCGATTTGTTGGTGTCGAAAAAAATCCTTATCTTGCAACTCCACTGTTAGCGTGAGAAACAAGGAGAAAGAAAAAAATGGCTTAAATTTTGACCACCCTCGGATAAAAGAGAATTTCGAGTGATATTTTTAAATTGAGTTATTGACACCACTATTGTGAACAGCAAAATTGCACAAACTATTTGACAGCAAAACGCCCAAAAATTTCAAAACGAATCAGCAATTTGAAGAAATTCTCATCTGTAAAAAAAAGTACCGGCTCTGTCACTGCTGTCTCAAAAAATGGCGATCACAAGACGACTTGAGTTTTTTTCTTCTTCGCTGCAAATCTCCTTGAGGGGATAATCTCACGCTTGTAATCACTGAAGCTCCATCCCCCCTTGGCCCCTACTTAAGCCAGCCCCAGGTCATCGTTGTTTAAAACCATCAAACTGGGATCGTTTGGCCAGAAATCGAGCCCAGTATCTTCCGATTATATAGAAAGCGCTACAGCTCGATATCTACAGACCCGACGGTAGATGTGTCTGTAGTTTCAACTTCTGTAGAAAATATTAAGTTTTTAATAAGACGTGGCATAGCTGCTTCCACGGATAAAAAATACATCCTAGCTACACGCCGACAGGGCTGCCACCTTGATAAGCGCCCCTATGCAATTAGTACAAGGGACATACGAATTATTATAAGCGAACTGGCATCAGTGCTTTGCCTGTCATCACACCAGTGTGTGGACAAGATGAGCCGCTTAAGCCGGATAATAGGATCAGTCTCAAAGGGAGGCCGCGGACGGATGCAAGGACAATCCCCGAAAAAAGGGCGAAAAAATCGGCGAATACCTGAACGCGAAAACTCCCCCGACTTTGATAGGTGATCGATTGGGTTCCGGGGGGTGCTGCGCCTGCGCAGACCCCTGCGGACTGATTGGATGGTATCGTTCATCACCAGCGCGGAGACAATGGCTAGGTGAAGCTCTCAAGTGCAGCTACGTGAGCCCCCTGTCTCTCTTGAGCTATTCCTCCGGAGACAATGGCCACTGATAGCGTTCATTCAACCTCGGCATGCACTTCGCATTCATCAAGCTTCGCATTGTTCTCAAAATTCAGAGTAAATTTTTGTTTGATCAGAACTTGCCTACAACTTGCCTTCTGTCATAATGAAACGGGGGTCTAGAGATTTTGATTCTAATCAATTTTTAAATGATTTTTTATAAATTTTTGTTTCTTGGTTGATTAGGAGGTTGAAGCCAACTTGGAACGTCCCAGGCTTTGTGTTTTGTTGTTTTTTAGCCTTGATTACCCGGTTTCTTGCGTTTTTTACTTGTCTAGGGGATTGAACTATTTTCCTCGGCATTTGAGAAAATGCCTGATTTGACTGTTTGCCTGCGACATACGAGCTACATAGCCTGAAAACAGAAGAATGACGGTTAAAAAAGCAGGCTTAAAGGTTTAAGATTTCGACGTTTCCTAGACGAAAAAATATGACAAAACTTCAACGTCACAAAATTTCCACCCGCGCTGTTATTACCACTTTTCTGGAGACTCAAACGCAAGGCTAGAAAAGTTGGACAAGTAATTTTTGTTACAAGGGGTCGTTCTTATAATACTCAACGTAAAATTTTGGATTGTTTTTCCAAAAGTACGAATGTTGTATGCATGTACATGCGAAAAACATTATTAGCAGTTCTCTGGAGACTTGAACGCAAGGTTAGAAAAGTTAGACTATAGTAATTTTTGTTACAAAGGGGCTGTTCTTAAAATAATGGACGAACAATTTCGGATTTTTTGTCCTAAATCTCGCGAGTTGTATACATGAACACGCGATAAACATAATTTGCAGTTCTGTGGAGACTTGAACGCAAGGTTAGAAAAGTTAGACTATAATTATTTTTGTTACAAGGGGCTGTTCTTAAAATAATTGATGAACAATTTCGGATTTTTTGTCCTAAACCTCTCTAGTTATATACATGAACACGCGATAAACATTATTAGCAGTTCTCTGGAGACTTATTTCTATTTAGTTTATTAAAATCCATACAGATCTGACGCTCAATCATGATGAGTGGTAGTCAAGGGAAAAAGGGAATCTTAGTCGGGAAAAATTCAAAATTTAATTACTGACACCAGAGTATGGAGGCAGGTTCTACAAACATATTTCGCCAAAAAAGAAAGGGAAAAAAAGAAAGAAAAAAACGCCTGTAAATATTTTAATCCTCAGCCGAACCTCTCAAAATTGTCTCATGTTCATGATATAGAGTGTTCTTCACTTTTCATCCTTTCGATCACGACCAATATCGTTTTCCAGGAAAGAAATTTTAGACCTCTTTTCAACTTGAAATCTCCTCCAACGTAACATACATATGCACGTGTATTTCAATTCAACGTGAAAGCAAGGAGTTGAAGGAGCTTTTGAAAAATTTCGGTTCAAATCGCTTCTGCACGCTTCTATAAAAGATCGAATTTCCTTTCCTATTTTTCACTGAGTTGCAACATCTATCGATGAGCTTGAACTGCACTGCTGGCCAATCATTCGCCCTCATGAAGTACGTAAATGTGGCCATGACTCATCCCTTCTATACTCTCTGACTCATCCTGAGCACGCCTAGTCTTAGGCCCAAGAACTGTAGAAATGAGTCAGCCGCAAGTTTGCCAGCTCCTCAGCAAAACATGCATCAAACGAGAAACACCCACCTGATCTGGAATAAATCCCGCAACACCGTCCGTCCTCGCGACCTTGGGAGAAAGGTCGTAAACGGTGCGTTTTTTGGCGGGAAACGAGTCGGTGCTCGGGAGGAGGGGGTGGCGGGGGAGGGCGGTCGCGGCCAGGTGTGCAAACTTGCACTCGTGAAAGGACCCGGGACAGCGATGTGAGATGCGAGAGGTGGAAATCAAAGGACACAGGTAGCCGGCCCCGGCAGACAATGCACTCTCGGCTTTACCTGTCTTTCGGATCCAGGCTGCTCCTTTTAAATCCCGTCCCTCTATCTCGCCTGTTTATTTTCTACAACTCCGCCGTTTACGGTTGTAGATGCGAGATAGGTCATGACTTATTTATTGAGGGATGTCATCCCCGGGTGACAACGTCTCACCGGGTGACGTCCTGGCGTCTCGTAGGGCTCCGCGAGAGACGTTGGAAATAAATCGGTTGCTTGGATCGTGTTTTGATGGCTCAAGATTACAAATCAGCAAAAAATGATAAGATCCGTCCAAACGCCTGATTCCAACGTCGAATATTAAAAAAAATATCGTCCTTCGAAATACACGGCATACGACGTCATCCATCGGGGCGCTGCACCCTACGGTTTAATCCACTTTGGACTCATCAAAAATTGCGCAATTTTTTTATTGCTTCATCTGAAAGTGCCTAATGAGCTGAGTTCGCAATATTTTTCATAATTTTTTTCTGACACGGGAAATTGGAGAAAAATTGATTTAAAAGTGAGAAAATGTGCCGCCTTGTGACGTCATCTGGCGGCATTTCCCATTTAAACACATGTATTTTAGCAGAATCGGTTATTTTGTCATATCTCCTCTAATAATTGCTCGATTTATGAATCAAGGGTATCTTCGTGTTCAGTTCACTCGGAGGATTCCACTTAAACAGGAAATTCATCAAATTTCAGACCCTTGCAAATTCTCCAATAGTAATACCTAGACACTTTTACACTATAAGTTGCTCCACTTGAAATGCGGATGGAAGAAATCACGGTATATGCATCACCGCGGTGGATGACGTCATATTCTCTTTTTTTGAAGGGCGATATTTTTCTTAAAATTGGACATAGAAACTGGTGTTTCTGCACTGATTGAGAAAATTCGGTCTTGAGAACCGAAGTATGGTGAATGGTGATTCACATCGGCTGTGTTATTTGGTTAAAGTTACCGTGCTTGCTGTTTATACCACCGTGACCTTGGTATAAGTTTCCGATACCAAGCGTAACTAGAGTGTTGTCTTATGAGCCAAAAACGGTAGATGACGTCATTGACGTCACTTATCGTCGTCCCTCTGACGTAAAGGCGCATCTCAATTTTCACGAGAGCCGTGTTCTCGGTGTACGTCTATATATTCCGGGGCTCATATGGAAACAGAGATATGCCTATACGTCAAAGGAACTCAATGTATTCCTTCACTGGATACTTTCATGATGGATAATCATCATGCATATATCAACGGTAAAACTATTTAATTTTACTGAAAGAGAAGAATAACACTCCATGAAGTTTTCTCAGAATTTTCTTTGCACAGACAGGAGATAACTCGGAAGTTTCAAAAAATTAATGTTGCGTGAAGTGTTCCATTTGAAAAAGGAAGCATGACAGGAACTCTGCAACGTTGCAAACCGAGGTACGTGGTTTGGGAGTTCCTCTGGTGCTCTGCGATATCTGACCACCGCAGTTCCATATCTTTCAAAAACTCCCAGGGCATAATTGCGAAATTATGAACTTTGTAGGTAGTCAATGCCCTGGCCGACTGGGTTGTAGCGAACATTTTGACCTCAGAGCAATGAGGTTGGTGGGTGGAGGAGAGGAGGAGGAATCAATAATTCACGCTGTTCTGCATGCAAAAAAGTGCAAAAGGTCCTTTAAAAACTCTGAGGTTTCATTTTAAGGCGTTTTTCGCAACAGGCGGTCCCGTGAGCGAACTCCTGGCAAAAGAAGTGGAAGAAGAATAACCTGCCTCTCCTGTCGTGATCCTTTTCTTTTTTGCACGGCAGAGATGCAGGCTCCGGCGTGCACGCGATGGATGAAAGCCAGCTAAAAAATGAAAAAATAGGGCCGCGACTCATGGAAAAAGGGAATACAAACAGTGGGAGGGGCCGGCTCACAGTGGATCGAGTCAATAGCAGAAGTCGGACAAAATTTGGAAACTTCAAACGCTTATAACTCCGTTTATACAAGACTTTGAAGTTCCAAAAGTGGCTCCATTGGTTTTCTCGTGATATTTTCTTCAAGAAGCACCCCTTAAAGTCTAAAATGTGACGAAATAGACATGAAAAATTACAATTTTAGTCAAAAATTTCATGTCCGACCTCTCTAATTGACTCGATCCACTGTGCAGCTCCGAAACGCAGTCCTCGATCCAAGATAAATCGGGACTAATTTCCAAAGGGAGGGAAAGACTCCAAATCTGGACTACCTGTTTTTCTGTGACATGTGGCTTGTTGAATCCTCCTTCCCGCGCTTTTTCAAGACACCTGGTGGCACCAACACAGTCTCATGCACCAACACAGGGGTCCACGTTTTCTCCTTTTACTACGATCTTGGCCCAACGGTCGCCCGAGTGGGGGTGGGGTTCGCGGGGGGTTTGCGGGGGAAGGGGGGATTGCACAATACTCTCTGGCCACGTGCACAAGTCCATCCTCCCTGGGGACCTTGTAGGATACTCGGGGCAGAGTGGGGTTGTTTTCGGCCTCTGTCCCAAATACGATGCCCACTCCACCGAGGTTCTAAATTTTATTCCCGGGGGGTTTAAAAATTCAGTGGGCTCAAGTGATCCTTTCAACCCTTTTACCAGCATCTTTTCTTGTGACATCTTCTTCGACTGCTCATCGATGTATTTTAAAAGTGAACTGATTATCAGCGGTGAGCGAAAGTAATCTATCAAAAATTTAAACTTGGAGTCTCGCATGAATAAGCCAGAGGTATTCGATTATTCGTCCTTCAAAATCTGAATGAAAAGTTTAGCGAGTAAGATGCTACTTTTTAATCAGGAAACGTTACTTTTTAAAACTACGTTACGTTCGCTCGTTTTCCCATAAAATTTCAAATTATAGACTTGTGACCTTTTTCCCATTTCCTTCAAAATGTGCTCAAATCGTTAGGTCATTTCATTCTGGAGCGTTTTTCAAACATAATCTCTCCTCCTTAAAAAAAAGTATCATGAAAACACTCACCACATTTACTTAAAATTGTTTGCAATAAATCAAACACAATGAACACACACACATTATTGAACACACATCACACAACACACATTATTGAATAAAAAATATTTTTTTAATTTTTAAAATCATGAAATTATTTCAAATTCATTTGTTTGAAGGAGCTTCAAAAACCTGAAATGAAAATGAAAAACATTCCACCAGACAACCAAGTTTTTCAAATTATACCCAGCACGCGTCACTCAGAGGGGCAAACCCTCCCACACTCCTAAAGACAGACGCCTAATAATTTGCTACAGGCTACTCAGGCGTGCGCAAATAGACGAAACATGAAGATTAAATGTACTGTTCGTGCACCATCATTAAAGAATTAGGGCACTTGAATACATACGTCTGCCCTCTTTTCTACCCTAACTTAGGGGTGTAACATAGTTGCCTAATCTTGATTGAAACCGTCTCGTTTTTGGCAGTCTTATACAGAGTATACCTTTTTCTTACAAGTTTTGAGCTTCCAAGGCGAACTTGAACTCGTAGAGACATATCAGCAGTTGCAGGCAATTTTTCACACATAAACCTGCAGTATCTTCTGAACAAGCCGTAACGTCCTGACTTTTCATTAATTTATTTTCAATTTTTTTCTTCTTTCACGAACAGCCTCAAAACCTTAACTGTATTCTCTTTCAAAGGTTTTCAATGGTTTTAAAAGGTTATCTAAAATGTGTGATCATAAAATCTCCAAGTTACGTTCGACTAATTTCTAAGGGAGGATATTATGTTTCGTTTATGCGGAGCCGGCCGGTCCGCGGAGTGGCTGCTTAAAAACCTGAAAATTACTCCAACGGACGCTAATTTCAAATTAAATCTACACACGTTAACTGACCAATGTACGGTAATTATTCAAACTATCCATTGGATAAATAACCTTAGATAAACAAATTTGCTGATATCATTACCCTGGTAAAAATTGGCAGTATAATCTGTGTTCCAAAATACCATAGACCTACAGCCGGGTGTAACATTTTCAATAGCCTCTATAGCCGGCTACACAATTTCTTATAGCCTTATAGCCGATGGCGATTAAGCAACAGCCAGGCGATAAAGTGTATCCTAAACGTTACTAATTACGGATGCTAGCTGACTTGGTGAGTTTTTGGAATACTGCTCTCTTTTTGGGCCGAAGTATCTTGATTTATTTTGCGAGGAAAGCTCCGTACTTTTGATGGATGCCTGCCTTTACTAATATATTAGAGCGCCCTCAGTTTTGTATGATACTGTGGTGTGAAATAGTTGCTTCAAGCGCCGTGGCAGGCGGGCAGCAAGCGCGAAACACGCATTGGCGCCTACAAACCTAACGGGGATACTTCACGCATTGCGCAGTGCGTGAAGTATCCCTGTTAGGTTTGTAGGCGCCAGTGCGTTGCCGCTCCGCTTTGTGTTAGGCTCTAATATTTAATCTGGCGGAGTCAGCGTTATTCAACTCATGATTTTGAAACGTTTGCATATCCTGTATGGACTATTCTCATTTTAATTGATGAAAAAAATATGTATTAAAGGAAAATATAATGTGTGTTTTGTAAATATTAAGGTGGTTCCGTATTAAACTTAATGATTTCCAAAGCACACGAATTTCTCCTCAATTTCTTATAGCCTTTTATAATCGATGGCGAAAAAGCAACAGCCAGGCGATAAAGTATAAAGCCCGGCGATAGGAACTATATAGCCCGGCTGCATAATTTTTTATCGCTTCGTATAGCCCGGCCGTATGATTTTCTCCGCATTCTACAGCCAGCTATATGATTTCCTGTAGCCTTCTTTAGCCAGCTATAAGAATTCCTACGGTATTTTGAAACGCAGCTCTTATCGCCAATTTTTACCAGGGTAGTTTATGAATTTTATTTTCGTACTTGTATTTATAAAACTTATTTTTTAAAATTTGTTTTCCAAAATTATTAACTTCACGATAATTGAAACTTTTCCGTCGGAATGCACGCAATAAATTAATTGATATTTGGGTGAAAATTTCACCTGAGTTTTACATTTTCATGTTGTTTCAGGAATTTTCAATGATTTTTAAATCTTTAATTCCGATCTATTTTACCAAGAAAGTCTTCCCTTAATTTTTAACATTATTCTCTTGATACTTTTAATAGCGATTGTTTAAGCTAAAAATTTCAGGATACAAACATTCATGACAAGATAATCGTATACATGTTAACCAATCTCTATTTACCGACGGGTGTAGGGNGGGGGGGGGGGGTGTAAAGGGTGTAAAGGTTTTAAGAAAATTGAAAAAAAGTGGTGACATTTTAAAAAGTTTTCAGACTTCCATTGAAAATTGATTCACATTTAAAAAAAAAAAAACTATACGTATAATAGACAAATAAAATCAGACAACGCTGTCCAAGAGACATATCATATTCTTGCTCCTGGCTCCGAAGTGTACGCGAATAGCGAGAGGAGTATTTTGTAGCAGCGCCAACCGAACTAGATCAGGTCAGTGGCGACAAAGATCCTAAATTGGAGTCTAATTGAAGGGCAGAGGGCAGATGTCTAGCAACCCTCAAATTAACCTCCCACTTTGGGGAACCTCCCTTGAGCTATACGACTCTTTACACTGTTCATGAATAAAATATCAAATCGAAAGTATTGAATCGAATTTTTTGAACCAGGTCGTCGAAGTTGACGTAATTTGAGTCTACGATTACGGCCAGAGGGAAATCATTCAAAAAGTGGGTTCAATTTGGCGTTTGCAATCCAACTCAGTTACCGATCCGAGTCATTGTAAGACATTTTTTTATGTTCCCGGTTTCCTACCCATTTCATGTTTTAAAGTAATTTACATCTTTTTTTGGGCCCTCAAGACTGCAAGTACTCAAACTTTCGAATTAAAAGTCATCAATCTGTCGTACATCGCGTGGACGAGCTTTAAAAAAAAAAAATCTGAATTATATTCTGACATTGATCACTATTCCGCTCCATTTTTAAATGACATCTATTTTGCAGTACGTAAGATGCGTCATTCTAAGAATTCCAGATTATAAAAAAATCGATGAACTACGATCCTTTCAAGTTACGAGATTAAGCAACCACTTAGAGTGTAAGAGTAAAATGAGAGCGCCTTCATTTCTTACTATATGCAATACGGGCAACACGAAGCAGGAATAGTTGCACCCACACGCAACATTCAAAGTTGGGGTATGTCACGTGTTTTTACAATTAATTTACCTCGGAATTAGCTCAAATAATTTTCATCAATCCACCAACAATGCTCGCAGTTTTGGCTGAGGACGCTTTCAATGCTCACTTTATCCTCGAAAATTCACCGAGGATAATCGAGGGGCTCGAAGGACAAGGCGCATAAGTGCGGTTTTTGCTACTTCGAGAAATGCGTGTTTGAAGTTCCGAAATTACATGGATTCTTATGGCGGAAAGAAAGTTCAAACTGACTTTTTAATGCTTGAAGATTGAAATTTGGGGGTGAATTTTTCACAGAGTATGCATTAAGACCAGCTTTACTTGAAATCATTAATATCTCAATTTTTTTCAAGAACTGCACTTATGCGCCTTGTCCTTCAAGCCCCTCAATCCATGCTGAGGTAACGAACTCCTCGTTTTTAGCCTCTGAAGGCTTCACCTGATGAGTCCCATCTTTTCTCAAACTCTGAGCTGTACTTGAAGAAGAAACTAAAGAAGATCGCATAAAGCTTGAATTCGATCAGTTGAGTGGAGTCGCGAGACAACAACGAACCCGTAATTACCGCGCTAGATTTCTCCGCATTTTGACAATCGGGACACTCATCGAGTTTTGGACCGAGTGTCTCTAAAACAATCTGCAAATCTAAGACCGTACGACTCAGCAATTCACCAAGAGAAAGGTAGAAAGAAGAAAAGATGAAGAAGGAGAAGAAGAAACGCGTAGCACCAAGAAAATTACAAAAGAAGGTGGGCAAACGTGACAAATGGTCACAGAAAGAACAGTTATGGAAGCAGCTCGTCTCGGGAACGAGATGGATGAATAAAATTAGCATTCGTTTTTTTTTTTTTTCGGATT
>NW_017547177.1:6274894-6303832 GCF_001854935.1 Bemisia tabaci
CGAGAGGCTAAGGCGCAGCTTATCGCCGTCTTTATCACTCGAACTTGAGGTGTGTGTAAGGAGTAATCGAATCCCTATTGGGTGTATTTTTGTCGAAAGGAACTATATGCGTGGGGTTTGCGTGGAACTTAGTTCCTTTTAGCGTAAATGCGTCCTATTATTCCCCCTCCTAATCTGTATTCATGCAAACAGTAATCACCCATTGTTCGGGCCTTGCGAATTCTAGGCGATACACCCTTTGGCATGGCTCCCGTCCTGGTGTTGCGATCTCCTCCACACGCCGCGGGCCTTTTGCCCCCCCCCCTCCACCCCCTCCCTTTTATGTCTTGATATACATGGAGGTTCCGTATGGCGAAATCAGATACGAAGTAGTGACGGGAGGGGTGGGTACGTAGATAGTACGGGTACGGGCAGGTTAGTCTTACCGCGTGTGAAAATGTGTGGTCCGTTGACCGCATACTTAAAATTGACTTAATCATGTATACCTGTTTCCCTTGTTTGGATGTTCGAAAGGGATTTTGAAATTAGAACAAATGTTAACGTGATGGCTCTAAGATTGTGCAACTTCTCCGTTCTTTTACTGTATGAATAAAAAAAAAAGAACGCAACTTCGCACACAAGTTTGGGGAAACCTTAGAAATCAGGCTAATTTAGAAAATTAGTTACAAACTTGTGAAGATGAAGTGTCCGCAATGGGAAAAGAAAAACATGAAAATACGTACAATTTTGGCAACTTAAAATACATTCGTGTCTTCGTGACTCTTAGAGAACGTTCATAAATGGACACAATTTTGCAAAAAGGAACCACTATTTCTGGCTCATCTAAGAAACAACATATATCGACGGTGAAACTACCAGACCACGTATCTCGTTTGCGGTGTTTAAAAATCTCCACTCACATTTTATTTTTTTGAAGGAGATCAAATCAATATCATTCCTTACAATTTTCACAGATTTTTCTCCGCACAAAGAGGAAAAATCACGGAAGTTTTCACGAATTGACGTTGAGTAGTTTTCTATTTAAAAAATAAAGTATGACAGGAAGTCTGCGACGTCGCAAACCGAGATACGTGGTTTGGTAGTTTCACCGTCGATATGCCATCGGTTTCCGTATGCAAAAAGGTGATTTCGAGGAAGAGCCAGAGATAGTGGTTCCTTACTGCAAAGTGCAATCCAAATTACGTGACACTCGAGCGGGAGGGAGTACGAGCCTGTGTTACGCTGCTTCACAAGGGGGAGGGAGTCAGTGCCACCGTTACATAAACCTCTCTATTAGTAAAAAAAAAAAAAAAAACCTCAGTAACGTTTTGGCAATTTGTTATAAATCGCAATTGAAACTTTGGTCACATTATTATCATTAAAGATACTTCAAATATTATCCAGCTGTATACACAACAATCTCACACAATTTTTGGGAGCTTATGGTGGTCACACAATTTTTGACCGGCGTTGCGCAGTTATGCTGTTGTGAAAAATCGATGTGTTTTAAAGCCTTGAGATAGAGCTACGTCTCAATTATACTCGGGAAAAAACGCCGGATGAGGCCGGTGAAATGCACAAGGAATTACTCATCGAATATCATGAAGCGAAAAATCGATACCCAGAATAGACTTTTGACTCATCCGTTTGCACTTCTCTGACAGACAAGGCGGTGTTTCAGAATATTTAATGTGTTATCTCTGAGTGCAATGATCCTATGTGCAACATTCATATTATCTCTTCAATAAAACCTGTAATCGCTCTTATGTCAAGAAGTGAACAGGATATATCATGCGAAATTATCTGCGTATCGTGGTTTAAATGTGAACAGGGAGGACAATTTCAAAATGCTAGCTGGTCCTAAACATATGTTAAAACTAACTTATGATATTCGATTACAGTTTGTGCGTAAAAATGAGTTTAATGTCGTCAATGCCTCAAGAGAGCAAAGTGCTTCTATGAAATTCACGGCAAATAGGTCACTACGTTTTACTAGATGGCCGGATCGATCTCCAGTGTGTAGACTCTTCTTGGCCTGAAAAAATTATGAATCTTCAGGATGCGGTCGGAATTATAATTAAAATTGAAATCAATAAATTCTAGAATCTGCTCCTCCTTAAATTTTATTATAAAAGTCAAAACAAACAAACTCATAACTCTGCGGGCTAATTTACGCTCGTGTAAAAGGCTAAAAAATTATAACCAACCGAAAAAATCTATTATCAAACCCATATTACATTAGCATAAAGATGAGATTATCTAGGATTTCTCAGGCCATAATTCCCGCGACAGCTCCAAAATCCTGAATTTCTCGAACTCTCTAAGATTATAATGGCGTGCCAGAAGTAAAATTCACTGTCACATAGACTTACATAAATGTTCTTTCAGCTTCCACCATATAATAATGAGGAGCAGTCACTGTCCAAAAACCTCTTTTTGAATACACGTCTGAAAACTAAAGCGAATTCAAAACACATCCCCAAATTCATGCAAATGGCGCGGTAAAGCGGATTAGAGTAACACTTAATATCTTTCGGATTGGTGATAAAACGCAAATCAAATTACTGAGGTGTCCAAACGGTGAGTGTCCTTATTTATTTTGATAGTTAATGCTTATCCTAGACCTGAGTTAGTGTGGCAGAGGAATAATTCTCAAGGCAGCAGGTTTTATAAAACCACAAAAAATATCTCCTTGTGACAACTTTTTAAAACCACTCGAGGT
Source organism: Bemisia tabaci (assembly GCF_001854935.1). Lineage (NCBI taxonomy): Eukaryota > Metazoa > Arthropoda > Insecta > Hemiptera > Aleyrodidae > Bemisia > Bemisia tabaci. The sequence continues at coordinate 6,277,596 of NW_017547177.1, forward strand.
TTAGAACAACCAATAAACTGACTGAATTTACCATCGGCAGAGCAGAGTTTGAGTCAGGCCACGAGCCTTTTATTGAAAACGTCGTGGATGGGTTTTCTTCCACATCACCTTGAAGATTTTGGACGCGCTCTCAAAGTCAAATGATGATAACACTGTAAAAAATTTTGGAGTAAAATTCTGTGGCGGAGTCTATACAGCTCCCAAAAATCTCGGAAAATATGAATGTGGAGTGGAATCAATGTTCTTTACGGAGGGATTTACACGATTTCGGAGCGAAATCTACTATTTTTGCGGGGTATCATACGCTCTTATGGTTTTAATTTCACGTCGCATTCATATCACTCGGGGTTTTCAGGCGCTATATAGAATCCGGCACCGAATTTCACTCCTAGATTTTTATCAGTGTATTGTGAAAAATCTTCGTGGATTGAAATTATTATACCTCTCGTTAAATGATCCTCATTTTTGGTTCTCACTGAGTTTTAAAGTGTACAGTAGAGAAAGAATGATCTGTATTGTACATCGTCACCTTCCAGTCACAGTATCACAAGCGCCTTGCAACGTTTCGAAATTTCTCTCCGCCATTTTATTTTTTTACTGAGAAATTTTTCAACGAAGCCGTTCGAAAATTTCACTGAATTTTCTTTGTGCTGCCGATAAAATTCAATGAAATTTTCGAACAGATTCAACCAAGAATTCCTCTATAAAAAAGTAAAATGGCGGAGAAAAATTTGAAACGTCGCATGGCGCTGGCACTTGTGATACTTTGACCGGAAGGTGACGATATGCTGATACTCTTATTGGAATATAAATGTTGTTTTTGCAAACATTGATATCGTTACGTACTTCTCTTAATTCTATACATAAAAAGAGAGAAAGAAAGAAAGAAAAATACCATCGGTTAAACTGAGACTGTACCGAAGGGAATCTTTTCAATCTAAAATCAGGGAAAGAGAAACTCGCTACACGCAAGATTACACAAGAATCCCACAAAAATCAAAGCAAACGGGTTCAAACCGTCCACACATGCCTCCAACGCTGTGTGGCGCCCTATTCTCCTCACTAAAAAGTACGCTCTCAAACATTCAAATACAAATTAGTCTTCCTCATTACCGCACGTTACAATGTAACCAGGCGAGAAAAAAAGTCGGTGTTGCCGATATACAATCACAAACCATGGAAAAGCCTTTCAACAACAACACTAAAACGACTGATTTAGATGCGAACTGGCAACGGTTTCGCGTATGGAGAACATGACGGAGGGAATTGAAAACGACAGGACCCACCTCGTCCTTAAAAAAGCATGTAAGTGTCACCAACTTTTTTGGGTCATAGTTCAACGAAGGAGGCTTGATATTTCCCAAGGCTTTCTTCAGACCCAGAATTAATTATCATCCAATAACCCGAGGTTGGGAGATAATCCAAACAGGCTATCTGAAGTTAGGGGGCGATCTCGGCTTACAATGTAGTACTGAGGTTGAATCTTACTTTTTTTTGAAAGGTAGAGGGTAAATCTGATGTAAACGCCACTTGAGTATTTTGATAATCTCGTCTGTGATTACATGAATTTAAAACAGGGTCACGTGAACAAAAATTTCAGTTTGGGCGTTTCACTAAACCAAATACTACCTCTAAAAAAATCCTACTTACAATGAGTTCACAGGGACATATTCGTGGATTCCGTTCTTTAAGCGTATCACCCTCTAAATTTTTGACCGTTCTCTGGGAGAGAGACCTCAGTCCAAGAAGGAAATCAAATTCAGAGGAGCAATTTTTGTTGAGTGAGGTCGAAATATCGGGTTTTGAGTTTCGGACGGATGCATCTCACTGCCCCCTTAGAATTAATAAAAATAAATTAGAAATAATTTAGTCTATACTTGAGCCAAGAGAGCTCATTGAGTTGCATTTATTTTAGGCTAGTTTGCCGGAAATTAAAACCTTAAAATGTTTTTCCCCCCATACCTGTAGGGTAGGTCCTACTGGGATTTAAACCGTTAAACCAACAGAAAGTAAATAATGAGAGAATAATAACAGAAAATAGGTTTTTACTTAAAAATGCGGTGTTCGGATTACGAACTCAAGACCGACACAATTTTGGATTAATTAGGCATTTTGGTAGTTTTCACTTAAAAATTTGCGTTAAGGACTCCACTATTATCTGGCATCAATAACCAAAGTTTTGGGTTTGCTGGATTATTATAGGTTTCTAATTGTTTATTCTTCTCCGTTTTTGGTCACATAAAACTCGAAAATGCCGTGGAGGACTAGATTGACCCAGTTCTATGGGGAAGCTGTCCAGCATTTTTCAAGAGATGTAACTAAAACTCTTTCATTCCAAGTTTAGTTCGCATCTACAAAATCTACTGAAATTTGGATCACCTTAGATTAAATTGTTTGCCAACACATTTGGAGATAGAGCATACGTTTGAAAAAAATTGTCTTAATGATATTCCGAGGTAATATCTGGAGACACTCTTAAATCAATCCAAAATAAGGATAATGCTCATTGTTCATATGTTAGGAACGAGAGAGACCCGAATCCCTTATGTTTCGTCTGTTGTTTGCGCCAAATTTCACCTGCTTCCTGTTTATCGAAATGCGAACAGCGAGCCTCCTTCTCCACCCTTTGCTTTTTTTCATATTCTTCAATTCTCTTTTTTTGTGAGTACGGATCTACTTTGTTTTTCTTTGTGATGTAGTTCGTGCTCAATTAAATAAAAAAAAAAGTAGATCATCGAAGACTTATTCTAACAGCGCAACAGTTGTTTCGACCCAACGAAGTTTGCCGTCTGCCTCTCCAAGTCCATAATTTATACTCGACGAGATCGGCACATCCAGCATCTGACGGAGCCTTATCTTCAGACACCGAAATAGCCTCCAAAATTTCCAAGGATTTTATACAGAAGTTAAATAGTTTTTCTTGCAAAGAGGAGTGAGCAGTGAGTTATTGCTCCTTATTGAAATCGTCCATGAAATTCCATGCAGTTACCTTTGTTTTAAAAGGCATGAATCCCAAAATCTGTATGGTTTTGACAAATATTCCGAAAAATTGCTAGTATTTTTGTCAATGTAAGTCTTGCAATTCAAGAAGTTTCTATAACTGCTCCAGTCCTTGATTTGAAGGTCCATTGAACTTGAAGTACCAGATAATTGCGGGAAATAGAATTTGTATTCCATATACGCTGCACGGTTTGAGGAAACTCCTGTGACAATGTTATCCAATAACGGACAGTGCAACATAGTAGTATGATAATGCCTATTTCCTGTGTAACTAGAAGTGAGTTACTGATTAGCTTCACCTTCCAAGTAGCACTACTACGGAAGATAAAATTCAAGAAGGGAACCGTGTTTAGTGAGCGTACGAGACAGGCTTACCTTTTCCCTTAAATCACAGGTCGAAAAATTTGAATTCAGTTCTACGATAAATTTCTTCGGAATGCTGAAATTTTGTATCGACTGTATTTGTCCGTTGTGATATTTACTTTGTTGGGGTTACAATTTTTGTGAAAAAACTTAATTCGTCGTCCCTCTCACAAGAGAACGTAACTGCATTACACTACATTTCAGGGTCCCCAAATTCCTCGTCGGGAATTGCATTTTACCAGAAGAATTTCGGGCATTTTTAACTGATTTTCTTTGTGACTTCATGCAAAAATTAAATAATTTTTGGACAAAAAATGCACAAGTACGTTCTTCTTAAAAATTGAATGGAGTAAGTCCATGCATTTTACAACCTTGCAATGGAGTTACGTTCCTTCATTGAGAAACGACGAATTGGACGTATTTCTGTCAAACGGAACTAAGTGCATTTTAGACGTGAGACCTGTAATGCGTGTATTTTTATGGGTCTCAAAGCTCATGTCTTAATGTACATAGTTCTGTTTGGCAGAAATACGTCCAATTGATGATGCACTTCAAGAAGTTTTGTTAAAAAGCTAGAGATAGTCCTCTCCTCTGGAGAATTCCTGCCAACATACTGAGGATACGATATTTATGAAGAAGCTATGCCTGAATGGAGAATTTTAAATTTTAAAAAAAATTTATAGGTGCATCTGAGAGTGCTTGATATGCTGCGGTCGCAGTATTTTTTAAAAACAATTTCTGTTACGGAAATTTAAAGGAAAGTAGATATAAGAGTGAGAAAATTTGTTGCCTTATCGTCACTCATCCAGTGTAAGAGCGTATCTCAAATCCCGAATGAGCCCCAAAAAGCGTGGATCCATATGTAAAACTGGGTTCACGTGGAAATTGAGATACGCTTTTACGTCAGAAAGGAGACGTAATGGCGTTACCAGGCGGCATTTTCCATTTAAACACATGTATTTTGGCAGAGTAGGTCATCATTTTATCTTTTCACTTTAAAATATCGTTCATTATATAAACTAGAAATGTCCTCATCATGCGTTGTTCACCCAAGAGTTTCTTCTTATACATGAAACCCACAAAATTTCATACACCTGCAAAGTCTCCATCGATGATAAACTTAAAGAAAAGTTAAAGATAATAATATTATTTTTAATACCTAACGCTGTTCGATCCAGCATGTCTCAATAAAGAAGTGTTGGCGAAACGTTATATAGAGACGATCTTCTCTTTTGGCGAATTTCAGCCAATGATGTATTTGAAGCAGCTGGACCACTCCTGAATTGGTCCTCCGCCCGCAGGAAGCTGGAATATAATTAAAGGCTATCACTACTAAGTGCAACATCCACTAAAGTAACCTGCAAGTTTCGTAGTATTCATTGTCCAAGCGCCACGCCCAAACAACCAGCAGGTGTCTCAGTTAGCTTTGCCAAACCCATTAGACTGCAGATGCTGGTGAACCCCTTGCTCCCAGCTAATAATTTTAATTCATGCAACCGTCGCTTCGCGACCGTCGTCTCGTTATTTTCTTCTCCTTTTTTTCTTCCATTCCTTTTTTTTGGAGCCTTGCAATCTTGTTTTTCGCTAATTGCGTGCATCGATTTCCAAGTCTTGCAGGTGTGCAGCTGATGACCCACATTGATGCGCACAACGAACACAGCTCCACTTTGACACATCCACCTTGGGCAGCTTTTTTTTTCATCTTATTTTCTTCGCCTCTGTTTCTGTGGTGATGTAACCAGCGCGCCTACATCGGCAGATCCACAGGAAGTGGGGGAGCGGGGCGATCGCATTTTAAGTAAGGAGAGGGGGGCTGGGGTTGGAAAAATTGTAGAGGACGCTACACTAGAAAAGAAACACATTGGATCTAGAGTCCACACTCTTGAAAACATTGACAAGAAAAAGGACTCTTGATTCAATCAGATTAAAGCTTAAATCGAAAGGAAATCCGCTCAAATTAAGAGGCTTGGTTCTTGATTTAAGCTTAAATCTGATTGAATCAAGAGTATTTTTTCTTGTCGATGTTTCTCAGAGTCTGGACTCTAGATCCAATGTGTTTTTTTTTTAGTGTATCCGTGACCAGGTACGGGAAGAGGGGACTTTTCAAGTGAGAAGCCAAATTTTCCAAAAGAGCGGAAAAATTCGATTCAGGTGGAGATGATAGATTTTCCATTTTGATCAAAATCAGTGACCAACACTCTCAAGAATATTGTGTAAAAAATTCAAGTGAATCATCAAAAAATGAACAAAATTGGAATCAACAATAAGTCACAAGTTGGCTATAGCTCGTCAGTTCGTTTTACTCATGAAATTTTTCTCGAAATCGCGATTTTCCGATCTCAAATACTCTGAGACATTCTCAAAAAGTCATTATTTTCTAGAATTTGTGGGTGTTCCATTCGAAAGTGGTGCGGAATTAACGCCTCTGATCAGGAGAAGTTTTATTTCAAATTTTGCTCTATTCACACTAAGCATCCTTTTTTCATGCCCGATCACATTTCATGTCAGAAAAGAGTTGAATCTTTTGCGTTGACCTTGACTGAATAAACCTACATTCGTGCACCTGTAAGTGGTTGACATTGCATCGTAGCGTTTGGCTGTAAGACCAACAGATCATATCCCAACTATGAAACAAATGAATTTTGCAACGGAAAGAGATGATATGAAATTCCATTTGGGAACACAAGATGAGGGAAAATAATTGGTCTTCAAATTCAATTTACTCACACTTGAATTCACACTCACATTATTGTGATGTTATACTGTAAGTACTCTGGGGTAGATTCTAGTAAATCAATCGTATAAAATCCAATCTATAGAGATTGAGAAAGGCTTTAGAACATGACATGAGAAAGAAAAAAAAATCAGCAATGATCGGAGGGTTTTTGGCGTGACTCCTTGCCACTCCAAGACATGAATTCAGAAGCTTTCCACGTCGATACTATATTTTATCTGATAGAAATTGCCTACTATTTCTACATCTAGTTCTAAATTTCGTGACAATTTTCCGGTGGAAGCAAGGTCAAAAAGTTTTTGGTCCAACTTTGGTATGGTGTTTTTTCTTGTTCTAAATGTCTTTGGGTCGAAATTTATGCTTAATGCGGTGACTTGGCGAGTCATCAACAGCAATGGAGGAATGGCTCCAGACTTCAGTACACATCCCTTTAAACCTGTACTCAAGAAAGGAAGATGAAGAACAAGGCAAACCTGAGCTGAAAAAGAGAAAAGAGATTAAAATCAAAGGCATCACTGAGTCAGAGATGTCACCGGCGCTCGCTTTTGGGGGACATAGGATATCCTGTCCTTACGTCTAGCTTGGAAGCAGTGCCGAGGAGTGAATGATCGATTATCGATAAGTTCTCATTTGAGGCAATGGTAAAGAATCGATTATTAAGGTGTTCGCTGCGAACACTCTGTTAATCGATCCTTTTCCATAGGATTAAATGGTAGATAAATCGATATACCGCAAAGTACGCCACGCCACTACTCGGAAGGTGGACAGGGATAGGGATGAGGAGGAAGGAGACTAGGATTTGCATCTGGAGTCGTCCCTCAATGAAACTGATGAAAGCGGCGCGAAGCTGTGGTTGTGGCGTGCGTAAGTGCGGTGAATGAATGGAGCCAAGTGGAGGAATGCACCGAGTTTATTGTTCTATATACACCTTGTTTTTTTATAAATTACTCCACATTCAGAGGATCCGTGCCGCCTGCAAACCAGTTCGGTCGGGGCCAGTTCGTATCCCCCGATTTGGAGACAAAAAGCTCCGGTTCCATCCCTGCCAATTCATATTTCAGATTATTAAATAATCCACCGTTAGAAATCGAGGAGTGAACTTTGGTGCCGGAGTCGGCACAGCGCCCAAAAACCCCGAGTGATATGAGTACAAAGTGAAATTAGCACCATAAAGCGTATGACACCCCACAAAAATAGTAAATTCCGCTCCTAATTCATATTTGGGCGCTGTATAGACTCCAGCTCACAATTTCACTCAAAACTTTTCAACAGTGTTATGAGCTTGTTCTCATACATTAATGATTATCAGATAGGATTAAACTTTGAGAGCGTCCAAAAAATACGGAATTCACTTTTTCGGTTTTTTTGATCCCCTATATGGGGGATTACGTAATTTATGAACGCTCTGTTACTGAGGTAGCAATATATGTATGACCTCAGCGATCAAATTTTGTAACATTTTGAGATTTTTTTCTGTTTTTCTTTGAAGCTCCTTCAAAGCCAAAATGATGTTGATTTTTAAAAAAAAATTGTGTAAATTTATTGGGGGTGATGGTGAAAAATTGAAACAAATTATACTCCAAAATTTGAGGCGTATACTTATAACCAGTCACTTCTTGTCTGAGGTAAAACGTTTTTTCCCCGCTAAGTTTGGCAATGTTAAGTACATGCCTACGAGGTGTGCTTTTATGAATTAAACTACATTCTTGCGCCCGGTCGAAGGAGGGGGCACATGAATGGGCAAACATTCGTGAAGGAAGTCCGGTCGCCTGTCGTTTCCGCTCTAGAAGGGAAAAAAATCGCGTATGCCAAGGCCCAGTCTTTAAACTATGCCAATAGACCCTAACCTTTCAAAGGCTTGCTTACATCATCATACCATCAAACTAATTTCCTCCTTGCAAAGGAACGTGGACTCCAAATAAATATATAAATAAAATAAATAAACAAATAAATAAAAATACAAATGAAAATGTAGTGTTAATACATAAAATTTATTCGGCTCCAAAGCAATATTTGGCTATACGTAAGGCTTTTGAAGTGAGGTGCAACATAAAAATTTTGAGTGGTCAATTAGAGACGGAAAATGGAACATAAATTTTGATAGCAAAAGGAAACGGAAGATGTCTAGGAGAGTACTACTATAAGTAGTATGTGGAGACTAGTATTTTTTTATTTAAAGTTTCTGTTGTTCGGCCGAAAACTTCAGCCTGAACAATGAACACCTAGGTTTTTTCTCGGTGTTCACTGGGAAAAAAGTAGCTTGGAATTAAGGTTCAGACTCTGAGAAACATTGCCAAGAAAAAATTCTCTTGATTTAATCGGATCTCTGCTTGAATCAAAAGTGATTCCGCCTAAATTAAGAGGCTTTTGGCTCTCAATTCAAGCAAAAATCCAATTAAATCAAGACTATGTTTTCTTGTCAATGTTTTTAACAGTCTGGACTTTTGATCCAAGCTACTTTTTTTCCAGTGTGTTGTTTCAATGACTAATGATTCAGTTATCAATGACCAACTCTTAAATCCTCCTTTTTTAGGTAATCATAACATGAAAATATTCAATCAATGGCAAGAGTATATGGCTTAAGATTGCGGTTAAGATCGCGGCTTATGAATTATGATCGGCACAGAACGGATGGAGGAAAACGGTCGGTTGATTTTCCGCGGCCTTAAGACATCGGTCGGGTGACTCTTGAACAAAGCGTCAATCAGCAGATAGTTTTCATCCTAATGACTTCTTGTTGCTGTCAAATTTGACAGTCGATTAAAAATTTGATCCGTCCACTTCTTCCTGCCCCCCAGCGTCTCTTTTACATTTATCTCCATTCAACAGCCTGCAAAATTAATTATGTAGATGTGCCAAATCATACAAAATTGAAACAAAATCAGGCGGATCAAAGTAGGCTGTTGGCGTTCCATAATATACTTTGTCTTCAGTATGGAAATTCTCCTTCGAAGAAAAGAGCTTCATCATTCGTTTTTATTTATAAGGAGCCCTAGGGTAGGTCTTTCTATATTGCTTTTTCGATCGGAATTTTGGATCAGTCTAACCTATTCCCCTCTCCAATCATTATTTGCTGATCAGCCAATTTGGTAAGATCTAGGTATACTAAATGGCATATAAATTCGTTGTGAAGTGCTAAATCTCCCTGTAGGCATACGCGATAGTCCAATACAATCCTGGTATAATTTTGAAAATCTATGGCTAGAGTCGAGAGATCCGAATCTTTCTAAAAGCCGCCGCTTATGTTCAATTTTTTAAAAAGAAACTAACTAACAGTTTCTTTCGACGTGTCATTCGGACCTCTTTGCCCATTCAAAAGTTTTCACAGAATTTCAAGGGGATATTTTATTCAGTTTTCTTTTAAATAAAAAGACATAATCGGAGATTTCGAAACGCTCTAATGTAGATATGCATTTTTACACCTTAACCATCAAAATTTCACAAGGCTGGTCCAAAAAATTCTAAAATTTGAGTGGGATTGATATTCGAAGAGGCAAGAATTAGAGGATTTGCAAATTCTTTGAAGTTATTCTTTATTCTATTGCTATAAGAGGAACTTCAAGTGGAGGAAATCTACAACATAATAATGGAATATCTCGAACAGAAAAATAAAAAAATGGGAATAAAAACAGTCTGATATTTTTAGGTGTTACTATATGACCCACTAAATTTAATCTCGTCTCAAGAAGCGTCAAGTGAAAGAATGACATTAGATTTTGCATATGCTAAGGTGACAAAATTCTTGAGGCTCATCAATAAACACGATTTTTTTTTTATTATTTTTATTTCTTCTTCCCTTTTAAAGAATTGTTCGACGGATATAGTATTTTGATTACAAGTTGTTTCAGCCACAACTCTGTATTCCCGCCTTTCTTAGAATATTTACGGGCGTGGATGTAAGCACCAGCTGCGCCTTGTTTTCCATTTAAATCTCCTCTCTTTCCGTCTATGGCTCTCTATTTTCTGGTTCGAGACTTTTTTCTTCAGGGCGAGGAAAAGAAACGACCCATATTTGGATTGACGCGCAGCTGAAGTTGGGTATAAATTCAACGTTGCCAATCTGCAAACAGAGAATCACAAAATTATCATGAAAGGGGAATACATAAACAGTAAAAATGCCAAGAAAAATGCAAATCGACTCCCGGTGGATTTTTCGTCACATTAACGATTTTTTGTGAGGAAAACGTAAAGTGTGTCGACAGATTCACTGATTGTGTTCGATAAGTATCAGACGAAGCTAAATTCCGAGGAAAACTCTCAAGTTGTCCTCCACTTTTGCGCTCTGATTTTGTTAGGAATGATGAAAAATACCCTGTATGCAATTGCCCTGCATCTATTCATAAAAATGTGCGTAACACCATGTCGCATCGCCCTGAAAACTTTATTTGTTCGACATCTGTTGCATTCCTTTTTAAGCACCCGCAATGATCTCAGGGTTTCGAATTCATGACTTTCCCCCTGTTGAATCTGTAGGATTTAAAAAATAAGCAAGAAAAAAGTGATGTAATTGTATTTTTCTTCTAATTTCTTAGAGAGGCTGGGTTTCTGTGGTATCGTCGCGAAGTGAACCATCGAACTTGTTTTTAAGAATCGTCCGGTCAAACACTGAAACGCATGGGATCTAGACCTCCTGAATCATCCCCCTCCTACCTGTTTGAATGCCGTACATTTTAAAACATATTTCCAGTGATATTCACACTCCAAGAAGCTCAGCAACTTGATTCAAGATTCTAAGTTCAGGCCACCTAAATTCGTTTAAAATTCCGAAAAGTTGGTACCGAGTTATCGGTAGCTGCGACCAAGCATCTGGGCTTCAGCTGCAAAAATCATCGGAATGTGAATATTGCACCCCCCCTCCCCCCCCCACCCCCCCCCAACAAATTGCCACGTATTTCATACACTGATCACTAAAAGCTCGATATGATTATGATAATTAATGAGTTTTCTCTAACATCGAAAGTTAGGTTCTTGAGATTACAACAACGGAATAGTTGTATGGTTCCCATTGAAAATTTTCCGTGCCTAAAATTTATGTATTATATGTATGTTTAAGTGGAAATTACGAATTGAACTGAGCACGAGCATATCATTTGTTTTTGAATTATCGAGCCATTATTGGAGGAGATTTGGTCATATGACCTAATCTGCTAGAAACATCAGTTTAAATGGGCAATGCCACCCACTCCCACTGACGTCACAAGGCGGTACATTTTCTCACTTTTGAATCGATTATCCTACACTTTTCCAAACAGAAAAAATTATAGAAAATACTACAAACTCGCTTATTAAGCACTTTCAGACGAAGCAATGCAATTTTTCCGTGCAAATTCCCCATTCTCGGATTCCTAATGCTTCCAAACTGGCAACGTTTCAAAAATCGTCCTTAGAGATGCTGCTGGCCCGATCAAATTTCGTATCACTTGGCAATCTGCGCGTCTGTTGGATACAAGTTTGCAGGGGATATCTGCTGCTCGACTGTTCCTTTCCTCTTTCCCCCTCATTTTCTCCTCGGGCATAGGGGCAGGCATTTCCTCCCGAAGGCGGCTGCGCACGTGCGAATGTGCCCCCCCGTCCCCCGGGCCCCCTATCAGAACTTGTATATCTGGTCGCTGTCCGCGGTGTAAGAGGATATTCGCGCATAATTTACTTATTGTCCGGCCACCCCTCCCACCTCCCCGCGCGGGAATATTAATTGGTCTCTTATGATGAAAGGTCCGGGAATATTGACAAGAGTTACAACGAGTCACACTTGTTCGGATAGCCCTGCTAAGGAAGAACACCGTATGAACATTCGAGAGTTGCCAAATTTCCTTTGATAAAACACGTATTCTTGAGGTAACTTATTTAGAGCTTTCCTCGAATTGTCAGACATTTTGGATTAAATTGGGAACAAACTAGTCTAACAATTTTGAAGAAAGATATTCTCAATTTTCCCGGTAAATTCGTTTTTTTATCGAAGGAGATATGGCAACGCTTAAAGTTTCATACGGCGTTTTTCCTCAGCATGCGGCGACATGGTATCTCCCGGCTCAATACTTCGGAATGCCGATGATTAATTCGTTCACATTTTTACAGGCTTTCGCATTCAGAGTGGGTTGATATTTTGAGCGCATTATTTCGATGCTTCGGAGGCAAGATGGCTCATTACTGGTGAGTCCGGCTTTGCATCGAATAACATGCAATCGGCGACTCGCGTGAAAAAATATCCACATGTTTTTACCGGTTGAGAAATGATTTGGGAAAGAGCGAGTTCTGTTGTACATTGAGGGTCTCGAAAAAACTGCTGAAGCGCACCCTTGACAGATGCTATTCTACCATGCTAAGGAAAAACGCCGTATGAGCCTTTAAACGTTGCCAGTTTTCCTTAACTAAAAACCGAAATCACTGGGAAAATTTTGAATATTTTTCCTCCCATTTTTCAGGTAATTTTGTTCGCAACTTGAACATGCGTGTCCGAAAATTTCAAGGAAAAATATGGATGACCAATTAAAAAATACATGTCTTATCCGGAGAAATTTGGCAACTCTCGAATGTTCATACGGCGTTCTTCCTTAGCACGGCAGTATTGATGTCCTGTTGATGCCTTGCGATAAATTTGGAAACATTATAATGGGTAACATTTATTCATCCCCGGTTTAACACAGTCCTCTGCACTTAAAGGAATTATTCTTAGCATTTTTCTTGAAAGGTTGACATCTGCTATATTGGAGGAGTCAGAAAAACTTACAGTTGGTACTCCTTGTTTGACATCTCTTGGATACCCATCGTCTGCCTCAATTTATTTGACAGTGTTTTATTGAGAGGATTCATTTATTCAACACTTTCCTAAGTTTCTGGTGGATGAGAACTTGCCCTCCCTCTTATATATATACTTGAAATTGTTTTCCATAAATTTATTTGCAGAGAATTGAGGAACAGGTTAGGATCTTCATTCAGCACCGATTGTAAGATTGTCCGTGATATTTTGGAAAATTCTCGTCTCCACGGAAAAAAATGGATTGCAAATTTAACAATTAAATTGTTAAAAAAAACTACGGCAAAATTTAACAATGGTGGGAAGGTAATTTAACCACGGGAATAGTTAAATTAGCATTTTTTATTGTAAAATCTACAGTGAAACATTGCAGTAACTTTTTCTATTTACTAAATTGTTAAATCAGCAATTCAATTTTTTTCGTGGCCGTTATTATGCTTGAGAGGAGATAGATGGTAGTCACCTCGCAAAAGGGTCATGAGCACATCATCACTGCTTCATGCAGCGTAGATTTATAATGCAAATAAATGTTATCAAGAGCCAAACAACATTCATTTTGTGGAAATTATTTCATTTTTAGGATGGATGTGAGCATTCATCTTCCCAAACTCAACCGGAACATTCGCCGATGCGCGAAATTGACGTGCGAAAAGAGGGAATTCCCACTGCCAGTAAAACACGATGTTTGTCGCAACGGTTTTGATGAATGGTGCGTTCGGGACCCGGATGTCATCCTCGGTTTCCGGTTTACTTTGAGCTGCACCATCTGAGCCTCTGTAGTCAGGCCGATGTTGCAATGTTTTGAAACGGTTTTATACGAGGGCCCCAAGCGACCCGCTCCGAAAAGTTTGGACTTCATCCTCTTCCTGGATTGAAACTCGGCAACCAAGTATATCGAGGGATCCCCGGTTGACAAACGTCAGTTTTGTCGTGGAAACCGCAAGTGAGAAACACGTGTAGTTAACCAAAAATTGAAATTCTCATGCTCCCAACATCATTTACCTTGTATCCGGGTCAAGGATTCAAATAATATAAATGATAGACAGTCTTCAATTTTTTTGTGGCTCTCTCTCCGGAATATGTATGTGTCCAAGATGCCAATATTTTCCATTTTTCATAAAATAGACTACAAGTAAAATTTTGACGGTTGAAGGACAAAATAAACACAAAAGCATGGAATGAACTGAAGTGCGGTTATTCGAAACCTGATTACTATCCTAATATCATGGTGTTACTATGATCGCGAAACTGTTTCTAAACGTTAACAGGAATCCAGTGGTCTGAGAATAGCTATCAATGTAATAAAAATTCGATCGATATTTTTTGAAAGAAACTTCTGCGTAGAAATTTCTGAGGTGATTATATTTTTTTCTCCTTTTTTTCAGGGAGGAGTAGCATGGACAGTTTTGGCAACACCTGAACGATGGCGCTTACCAGACTCTGAATTTGGACTCCTGAAATGTACTAAAAACTAATCGAATCATCGGTGAAAGTTTGCAAAATTATTCAAGACCATAATAAGTCCTTGCAATATATCGTATCTCTTACACATTGAGTCAGGAGGGCAAGTCCCAGAATGATGTTGTGAAGGTTGACTTACAAAGATTACCAAAAAATAAAAATAAATCCTGCCGCCAAGTTCCCGCATCCATTATTAATGGGAGGGTTGACCTTTAAGGCACCGTATGACGTCATTTACACCGGCTCTGAATACCATCATATATTTCCAACTTTTTCTCATCAGTTGATAATTTATGAGATCTGCAATGAATGCTCAATACGCATCACGATGACGTCCAGTGTGGACGAAAAAAAATCGTGTTCTAAAGATGACACCAGCTATGGTCTTTTTTAGAAAGTTGAACCGCCGCGCCGTTTGACTTAAAAGCTTTGTTTTTAAATGGATCTTATCACTTCCCACCCGTAAGTAAGACTTTTAGCACATATCAACGTTTCTTGACTATCTATGATGAGCTGATGATGATGCAAATTGGTGTTACTGTTTCTCCTTAATTTTAATATATCAGAAGAAATCGATTCGAAAATGAAAATGCGTGTAAAAAAATAATGTCGAGTTGCAAAACTTCAAATATTTCAAATTACATGTGAAGCAATGGGCCTCCGGACGATGTGACTGCATTTTGCAGTTGAGAATAACTACCATTTCTGACTATTTCCAGAAACAACGTAAGCACCATTACTTTCCATATGCTACTGTTGCTTTTTATGGATGCACCAGAGATAGTAGCTGCGAATGTGGTCCCACTTGAAAAAAAAGTTCTCGCGGTTCGTGTAACCGAACTTGTGCGGTGAAGTGAACTGACGAACTAAGTTTGGTCAATATAAGCCGAACATTTCGTTACAAGAACCAAAAGTTCAGTTTGACAAACCGGACATTTGGGATGATATGGAACACCAAACGTTTGCTTCACATGACCAAGCTTTTTTTTCAGTAAAATTCTCCCTTGCTATCGTGAAATACGGAAAAACTGCACTTACAACCCTTCTGCTCTGAGCGACTGACATTTTGATTGCTTCACATGCGTTCAAATCGACAAAACCTGGTTTTGCCACCTCGCGAAATTCTCCACAGATTCGACTCAACGCCTGATTTTTCTATTAACCTGTGACACCTAACATTGTCCGATTCCCGCCAACGGTGATTCCTTCTTCGAGGGAGGATAAAGAACGGGGCAAACAAGTCGTTTACTGGCGCGGGCGGCGCGTGCCAGGTGCTGTCCCGAATTGGCGGCAAGTGCACAATGGCTGCATACCGGAGGAGCAGCTGATCCACGAGCACGCCCGCGCAGCATCCATCCCGAAAAAAGGAAAATTACTTTTTATAGCGGGCATCTCAGTCTCAGGTGGCCCGTGGCTCCTGCCTTTCGACTCCCTTTTTTAGCCGATTGATTTGTTGCCATGCTCCTGTTTTCCCGAGATGTTTGGGCTCGCCCGGCGCGTGTCCGGCGCGGCGGTCAGCGGTGTCACTGAGAGCCGGTCCTACCCCCGCTACGGGGGGAGGGGAAGGGGGCAGGTGTTAATTTCAGAGCCGATCGGAGGTGGACAGGTAGTGAGATGGAATGGAATGGGTTTCGAAGGAAACGGGAACAGCTGATCTCGCTTGGAGCACAGTGGATGGTTTCAGGATTCTGGGTCTCTAAGCTTGGAGATTTTCAGTTCTTGGCACTTAAAGTTCATGCCAAATAAGTTTACTCACTTCCATAGAGAAAAAAAGGAGGTGTTTGCATTTCGGGCATCTTGAATATTTTTGATGACGTAGGTCGGTACGAACGATTTTTATCATCGATTTTCTTGGAAATGGTGAACTTAAAAGAGGAAAAATCATTCTACATAGAGTGTCTAAAATATATTATGAGTTGATTTAAGCAAAAAAATCGGATGTTAGGATCCATTTTTCATACTTCGAATTCCAGATTTTGCTAGAGTATCCGTACCGACTCACGTCACGGGATAAACAATCCTCAAGATGCAACCTCCTCCTTTTTTTCCTCTAAGCCTCACTTAAACAACTCAAAATGTGACCACCTTTTTTTCTTTTTTGGCGTCTTTGCACTCGCAGATTCTTTCCTACAGGGATTGCACCGAAAAATAAGATGCTGATTTTGCATTCTGGATGTAAAAAAGTATGCGAGAACTAATAAAGTGCTGAATTAACCGCCACAGCAATTAGTTTTACATCTTGACATTTCTAGAGCTACTTCAGCATTTTGTGAGTTCTCGCACAGCATTTTTTTTTCATCCAGAATGTTAAATCAACATCACTTTTTTTTTCGTGTGGGTGATTTTTCTCACTGTGCGCCGACGGAGGGTTTTGTCGGGAGGATAGGGGTGACGGGGGAGGCGCAGACGGCCTACCTGCCCGGAGACGGCGAAAAGACAGCTGCCACGCGCCGCGCCCCCACCCGGCAACACCCCCGTCCCCGGACCCCGGGGCCGGGCTCCTCGAGAATAGAGGAAACTCAAGACGCGGCGTCCCAATTTCAGAATTTCTGCTTCATGGAGCCCAGCTCCTCTTTTTATCCCGCTGCCACCCCCCACCCCCCACGTCCCCCGCGAGTCTATTTCTGTCAGTTGCCATTTGCCATCTTTTCGGGAGATCTGCACACCTTGCATGTTCGCGTGGGCCTCGCGTCCCTTCCGACGCCCACCTCCCAGATCGTCCGATAGTCGCCACCGCTCCGAGAATGTGGATGCGGAGGCAGTCTTCAGTGAATGGACCGCGAGGCAGGGTAAGCATTAAGGCACAACAAGGTAGATTTCATCGTCGAAATTTCACGCTGAGCACATGATCGTATCGAAAAAATCCATAATCAACTATAGATCGTATTCGATAATGGTTCGATGTATCGTTTGGTTCAAGATAATAGAACATAACCCCAAAAAATAGGATTTAAGTTGAAAAAGCTGAAAATGAGAAAATTCCTAACAATCTCTCTTTTCATTACCAGTTTGTTCTCATATGAATCAAAAATCTATCACAAAAACCCGTTCCCTCAGATTTCTCAATTGACTTTTGAGGCTATGTTCTCATGTTGAACCAATTGACATCGATACAATCTCACCTTTTGGTGTATCGAATATGATCGATATGCACACTGTTAAAGATCGAGGAAAGAAAGTCGGTGCGAAGTCCATTCAGCGCCCAAAAACCTCGATGGATATAAACGCGAAGTGTTATTAGCACCATAAAAGCGCACAAAGAGCATGACACTCCGCACAAAGAGCCGATTCCGGTCGGTAGTGTCACTCCGTAAGGAGCATGGATTCCGCTCCGCAGTCATGTCACTCGGAGTTTTTGAGCGCTGTATTGACTCCGGCACAGGATTTCACTCCAGAATTTTTAACAGTGTTCCTCACTAAAATTTTAGTTTGAGCACTATGTGATCATACTGGAAATATTCAAAATCAACATTTATGTAAGACATTAAGTTCACTGGAGGGAAACACCTGGCCGTTCGTGGTCGAATATCCGACGTGCGATCCTCGCCCTGAAAACGCCGTCTCGCAGGAATAGGGGCCCTGTGTCATAATTTGAAAATTTAAGGACAGCGAGGAGGCTCATCAAGAGATCGTTCCTTGCCGATATTAAAAAAAAAAAAAATAAAAAAATCATGGAAATTGCATGGCTTGGTCAGTGAAACTTAGCACAAACTAAGTGTAATCATGGTGGAACTATTATGTTTTTTCACTCACGTAGAAATCTAAGAGTATCTGAATGTCTAGGATCTATGCCCTCAATATTAGAGGAGGGATTGTCTCTTTAAAATACGGCGATATGGCTTTATACGATTCTTTCCCTCTTTGTTTCATCTGATATAATGTGTTCATTCATCCTAGTTTTAACAGCTTTTACATATATGCCATTTTTGCGAAAAAAAAATTGGAAAAAAAAAAACACGGTTACAAAACACCACGATTGATGACGTCATCCGACTCATACATTCTTGCAAATTTTAAGATGAATTTTATTTGCCGTATAGGAAAAGTTTTCTCGGAAACCTTCAACATAACGAAGCCCCCATCTCCTTTTTTTGACGGTTCTTCTTCCATTCTTAGGACGGCCGGTATCAAAATTCCCGAATGAGAGGAAGAGAACAACGTTATGCTTTTATGACACGGTCATTTCGCTCGCGAAACGTTTCCAAGTGCCACATAAAATTTGACATTAATTAATAAAAACCACTCGCAGAAGATCCACGATCTCTCTACCACGGGCTCGTAACAGTTATAATATCCGGCAGAAACCCATCTTACAACCGGTCAATTAAAAAAAAAAGCAAAAAAAAAAAAAAAAAAATTGGGCACTGTACGCGCGTAATTAAATTCTTCGTACTCCTGCATTGAAATTCCGGCATTCAGTGAGGGGCCGTCGTCTTGTGTTTTTATATTTTCTTTCTTTTTTTGCTGTTTCCGTCTTTTCTTTTAAGAGCCTTGGCCATTAAAAATCTCATGGTGATAGTAGAAGATTCACAAAGACCGGTCAGTTTGTTATACAACCGCAGTTTAACCGCCAGATTTTCGGATATCGTCTTCATTTTACGATATATTACTTCAAGTAATAAAGAAACACGATTTCGTCAAAGTGCATTACATTAAGTTAGTGCTGTAAAAGAACGGACGTGACCGTTCAAAATATCCTCCTATGTGCCATATAATAAACTCTAAAGTATAGCGTTATGCACGCCGGCCGCACTTTAAAATATCCCTGATTGGAAAAATAATTTAGTAAAAAAGATAATACATACGCATAATACAAAATGGCTATAGTGTGTCGTCTGTTGGAAAGTACAACAAAATTTCGTCCTGAAAGTCATGTTAGTTTTGGAAATGTTCATCTCTAATGTGACGGCTTTCGATTGAGCTAGTATAGCATAAAGAATCAACCAGTGTCATTTTGAATTTTAGAGTGTTGTCCATCAACATTGATGAGTAGGGCCGGCTTTACCTACTTGCCGTCCATGGGCCGCTTATATCCTGCCGCCCCCTTCTCATTCGTTTTGAAACATCAACAAAAACCATCAAGTAAACGTGCCAGCGGGGGAGGGGTGCATAAGACGCGTTTACTCGTATTGGACACATTTTTTGGGAAAGCCCTGTCAACACTACTAGCCAAAGATCACGGAACTTTGCGCAAAATTTAAGTTTCGTAAACCTATCTCTTTGTGGACAAGGCCTTCCATTGATAAGAAATGAACGAAAAAATTATGAAAGAACAAACATAAATGTGGTTTAATGATTTTAATTTCCGCCGCGCCGCGCAGACCGCACCGTGTTTGGCGCAATGCGTGAAGTATTCCAACAGTCTTGTAAGTATTATGATTTTCACGCCGACCGCCGCTGAACGCACTGCGTTTGATGGAATGCGTGAAGTATTCATGCATTCTTGCAGGCGTTATCTGTTTCACGCTGACCGCAGTGACCGCACTGTGTTTGATGCAATGCGTGAAGTATTCGTGCAGTCTTGTAGGCGCTAATATATGTTAAATGCCGATCGATCGCCGCGCCGAGGGCTTCTCCTTTTCATCTCAAGTCCTCGTCATCATTTCTCTCCAAGTCGCGCTGTTCCAGGCCAAATTGCGTGTTTGGTTTCTCTCTTAACTCGACTAATTAAAGGTGTTGTCACTTGTATCACTGAAAGACGACAAAATTAGAAATTACTATACTCTCAGGAAATGAGAGATTTTGTCGCCTTTTTTCGCTTGTAATTTTTTTTTCTAAATCCGATTTTTTTTATACCTACATTTAAAAAAATTGCATAATTTGCCGCCCTCTAGATTTGCCGCCATGGGCCGCGGCCCATGTGGCCACCCCCTTAATCCGGTCCTTTTGATGAGGCTCTACGAATTAATTTCCTCAAACCATAAATTTCTTGTTTAAATCAACAGAAGAATGTTCCGTAGAAAACATAGTTATGTGTTGAGGGCCAATAGTAATTGACACCATAACTTTACACCTTAACCGGACACTTCACAGAAAACAAATGTAATTTCGATTGCACCTGTACAAGTGCGACATAGTGCTCGAGTATTACCGGGATACAACGCACTATTTCTTCTCATTCTTCTTTTCTTTCTTTCTTTCTTCCGGTGCAAGTCCGCCACACCTCAAAGCTCTGAGCTGAAATCAGTCTCATGAAAAACATGACTCATCTTTGTTAATGTGCAGGCGCATAACGCTTTTACCTTCGTCTATGTTTATTCTACTAATTTGCAAACTGTTCAAACATTGCACTCACTTGCTGATGTCTCTCTCAAGATGAAGTTGGATGTTTGCTGAACAATGTGACTACAGACATTGATTACCACCTTTGAAATGTGCAGCCTAGTCATGAAACCATATCTTATGAACGCGCGAGTCAGCACGCTGCACGCAGTTTTTTCGTTGTTCCTGTGGCGTAGGGGCGTATCTTGATTCCTACCTGTGCCTTGGAGAGCCTTAAATTAAACGGAGAATAGGGCTCACGTGAGATGCGCCTTTACGTTAGATAGGCAATGTTTTGAGAGCCCTAGCTCGTATAGTTTCCAAAAAATGCGACGGACTTAAGCTCTTCTTTAGGAGTTCAACCGTAACGACCTGTATCCATTTTTGCCTAACGTGTTGAAATGAAGGGGCACGTCCTATTGAGAGATGAAGCGCGATTGCAATGAAGCGCGAATTCACCTTCATAGAGTCGCTTGCGTCCAAAACTACCTTACACTCGGATAAAATGTAAAATCCATTTTATGACGAAAAGTGGTCTTTAAGGTCACGCGCATCATTATCTTTCCCCAATTTTTCTCCTATATTCCATTTTATATTTGAAAAGTCGGCTCGAATTCAATTCGTTTCAAATAGTATCCACACCTCCAAAGTTTTTAAAGTTCATATCGTGCTAAAAAAACCCAAAAGTTTCATGTCATTGAGTGAACGCTCATTTTGGGAATTGAATTAGATGCACCGGAAATATTTTCCATTCACATTCTTGCATTTATTTCAAATTTTGACAGTTTTTAAAACAATCTATTTTAAAGAGTTAAGCAGAATTGCAAATTAGAATTTAAACGAACGTACAGCTATCTCAACGTGTACTATCTGTATTTGTCCGGTAAAAATGAAGGCGCACATTATATTCCGTGCCAAAAACTGCGATTTCTAGGTGTAACGAAGAATCCTGGACTTCTGCCTTCATTTTGACAGGGTAAGCAAAATCTTCTCCTAGGAGTTGAATTAGCCCCGTCCTTGAGAATACTGCCGTGCTAAGGAAAAATGCCGTATGAGCCTTTCGGCGTTGCCAGATTTCCTTGAATGAAAACCGAAGTTATACCGGAAAACATTTGAACTTTTTTTTTTTCAAAATTTTCAGATAGTTTTGTTCGCAATTCGATCTAAAACCGAAAATTTCACAGAAATACGTGCATAGCTATCCTAAAAAATACATGTCTTATCCGGAGAAATTAGGCAACCCTCCATTGTTTATACGGCGCTTTTCCTTGCCACGGTAGGTAGAATACTGCCGTGCTAAGGAAGAACGCCGTATGAACATTTCAGACTTGCCAAATTTCCCTTGATAAAAAATGTCTGTTGGACAACATTCATGCATATTTTTCCTTGAAATTTTCATATATTTTAGATTGAATTGCGTACAACATTGTCTGAAATTTTTTGAAAAGATTACCAGCAATTTTCCCGGTAAATTCGGTTTTCATCGGTGGAAACTTGGCAACGTCTGAAGGCTCATAAGGCGTTCTTTCTTAGCACGCAGAATAGACCTATGCGTGTTTCGAGATGGTATTCGCAGGTGTAGGCCTCCATGTTTTTACATTAGAGATCGATATTCAAAATTCTCATAAGGCGAGGAAAGCAACGGCCAAAGGAAGGGTTAGATTATATTTCGAGGCCGCGAAACTAAACGCTGGTCCGAAACATCGATTGTGAGAAGCAATTCATCATCCGCCTACCCGCTGGGCCGAGGAATTATACGGACAGGTTCTCAAGCGCAAAAACAGATGAGCCTCTTCAATTTTCACACTTTTCGGTCAACCAGTTACCAGTCCCGCAGGTGTGCCGAATAAATTATCTTCTTTTTCTTCCTCTTATTTTATAGTTACTCCGCGTATCGCAGTTTGCGGTAGCTGTTTGATTACTACGAAATAAGAATTTAGTGCTACAACTTCTTCGATTTAATGAGCAGTTTAAGGCTCCCCGCTCCGGGGAGCATGGGAGGGATGGAGCTCGGCTCTGATTCTGATTGGCCGAGAGCTTGCTCGTCTTGTCAGCTCGCTGATAATCATCCGAGGACCCAAGTAAGAACCCGTGTAAAACGGGGATTTTTTATGGCGAAATTAGTAACATTGCGATGGGAGGATAGTGAGCCATTAGCATTAAGGCTGGTCGCGCAGCTGCGGGGATTTGTTCAGTATCTGATTGTGTTGGTGCACGTTGCCCGCCAAATCAGCAAGTGCTAAGTGTCGGCTGCCTGAAAATCGAATTACTCTCGGTAGTAAAACCCGTGACCTAAGCAAATTTATTGCTCACTGCAGTAGTTTGGCATCTGTGAATCTCTTGAGTGACGATGGAGCTGAAAGGGCATGCATACGAATCACTCAACCGAAATGTTCCATATATTATATTTCAAGATCATCGAGAAATTACACTGGAAAAAAAACACACATTGGATCTAGAGTCCAGACTCTTAAAAACATCGACAAGAAAAAGTACTCTTGATTCAATCAGAATCTAGCTTAAATCAAGAACCAAGCCTCTTAATTTAAGCGGATTTCGTTTTGCTTCAAGCAAAAATCCGATCGAATCAATAGTATTTTTTCTTGTTAATGTTTTCAAGAGTCTGGACTCTAGATCCAATGTGCTTTTTTTTCCAGTGTACTCAACCGTAATCTCTGAATTTTATTGAAAATATGTAAAGTTGTCTTTAACTATTCTACGTGAAGTACTGCCTTTTTGAAGCATTATCCACCAATAGAGATTAGTATTTAATGTATTTATACGAGCAGCGCTAGTTTAAGGGAGGAGGCAATGGAGCCAACAGTTTCAGGAATCATGAATAGACCTAATCCAAATTAAGTCTTGTTATACAACTGTAATTCCACATGCCAAAATGTAATTGAGAAGCGTACATTATTCCTCAGTGAATTCTATAATAAAAATAATCCTTCTTAAAATCCTTCTTTGTCCTTCATAAAATCCTTGAAAGAATTCCGCTCCTAGAATTCATTCTACAACCGTGTGTAATATAATTAAATTATTATGTTCCGATATAAAGGCTATGTTGATTTTACAATCACCGAGTTGGAACATGTTTTAATGCGAAAATTATTTTTCCCTGGATGCTATGGCAATTATAGTGCTGGTTTAAATCGGTCCTTAAATTTTACGGCGCTGTTGATATTAATGATGACGTCACATGCTAATCGTCTTTTAACATAATATTAGCTCTCGATCGTCCAAACCATCAATATGTACAAAATCAGAAGAAGTCAAGTATGGATCGGAAAACGAGACACAAGTGCTAAACGATAGTATAATGTATCCCCCGCTCAGCCCTGCTGATCCGAAGCTCACAGCTTTAATGACCAATTGTCCGGGGTCACGGGGGTGGGTGGGGTGCGGAGGGTAAGGAGCTGTGAGGGAGGGAGAGCGGGAAAGGGGTTGGGTGGTTGGTAGGTTGTTGATTTATTCAGCTCGTTCAATTGGCAGAGAGAGAGCAATCATCCATCACATCGATAAGGAAGCCAAACTCAGTCTCGGGGAGCTGTGGCTCAGTATTATTTGCAGATTGATGCAAGGCTACAATGTATTGTAATTTGCACTCTGCGTTGCCACATGCACGCACAATTCGGGTGGATGCAACGGGATGTGTTGCGTTATTAAGGATACAGTGCTGTCACGCAGCGAGTATTGCCATGTACTGATTGATCATGGGCCCTTCAAGTAAATTTTAGGACCAAATGGACCTCGTTAAGCAGAAAGGAACCAAGCCACATCAGCTATTGCCAAATTTAATTGGGCAATTTTTTACATGAAAATGGTTGTGCGAATTTTTGTGGATATTTTCGTAAATTTTCTGCATAGTGCGAAGCAAATTCCTTAAAAATTTCATAGGGATTTTCACAAACATTCTGTTGTAAAAATTTAATTGCCCAGTTAAATTTGGCAATACCTGATGTTGCTTGGTTTCTTTCTATACTAAATGCGGTCAAAATGAGGCAAGTCAAACATATCGTTTGTGAATGTCCAATTCTCTCTTTTTTATTTTTCACCCAGAACCGTGTAATTAGCTCGAATCATTACGCCCAGCAAACTTCGTCCAATCTTTTTAAAAAGCCAAGAGGATATTTACTTTGGAATATGAGAAGGCGCTGTTTATAAATATTACAGGAGCGCGTCTCGGGTGATGGTCTGATCCCGATCTCGACATCTGGGAAGCGAAAATAGGAAGGAAATAACGAAAAATGAGCCGAGGAACCAAGGGCGGAAGACAACGGGATTTGAGAAGAACTAAGGGTAAACAAAAGAACTATAGTCCAGAGGGCGGCAATTGATTTCTGCAGAATAAATACCATAAGGTATGGGTGTACACATACTTTTACTACTTCAGCTCAGGTAAGCATTGCAATTTACAGACAAATTTAAACGCCCTTCCTGCTCACCCGATAAAAATAGGAAGAAGAAAGGAAGGAAGGAAGAAGAAAGGAGCAAAGGAAAATAGAAGGAGGAACAGGAACACTTATATTTGGTAATTTTTCATGAAGAAATTGACTCAAACTGCGTATTAGATGCTGTAAAATTTCGAAAACTTTGGGAGAAGTCCCCCGAGCCCTTTTCCCCTCTCTCTATTCGAAATTTCTTGATTCGTCTCTGCAAATGAGTCTTTTATGTTGGTCAACACTAGGCGAATTCAAGAGGGGGCTTAGGAAGCGCAAAGTCGCCCAAGAAAACATAACGAAGAAAAAGAAAAGGAAGAGAGAAGGAAAGAACGGAGAAATGAGAAAGGAAAGATGCCTTCATTTGGTAATTATTCATGGCGAAATTGACCAAAACTGCAAATCAAATGCTCCAAAAACGTACACATTTTCTAAGGGGGCCCCCAGCCCCCCCTTCCACCCCAACCCCGGTTCGAGGTGTCTGGGTCCGCTTATGGTCAATAGTGAAACAATTATTCAGCCACCACAATGTGCTCTACACAGCAGCGTTCTTGCCTCCTTTAGTGGGCTCGTGATGCAGTTCAAGTGGAGAATGGCAAGTTTATGATCGCAGCATGCTCGCCAGGGGCCGCGGGTGACGGCGCAGTCGGGCGCTAATTGTGCTAATATCTCTGTCTGCGCATGAGACCAGTTGAAAGTTCACCAGCTGAGGGGTCAGGGAGGGCGCGATCGGCAGCCGCCCGCGGTCAGCCTGGGTCACTCGCGAGCCAAGATGAATGACCGCCAAACGCCATCGCCTCGCACATCCACGAGCGACGAAACGCATCCCCGCCAGCATCCACCCTGTCTGGGTATGAGACACACCGAGGGTCTGAAACTAGTGGTGTAACCAGAAATATCTCTTAAAAAAAGGGCTAAAGGTCAGAAATTTTTCATAGCAGGGAGTTGATTAGTAAAATTGTGCTCAAAAGTAGAAAAATTGGCAAAAATTTCGTACACTGGGGAAAAAAACACTTTGGATCTAGAGTCCAGACTCTTGAAAACATTGATAAGAAAAAATACTCTTGATTCAATCAGATTTTTGCATAAATCAAAAGGAAATCCGCTCAAATTAAGAGGCTTGGTTCTTGATTTAAGCATAGATCCGATTGAATCAAGAGTATTTTTTCTTGTCGATGTTTTCAAGAGTCTGAACTCCAGGGGCGTAGCTATAGGAAATTTCTCT